>JBBPKN010001686.1:0-13275 GCA_038089275.1 Pulveroboletus cf. rosaemariae | reverse complement strand
GTGGGGATAGAAGAGGTGCGGGGTGGGGGGGGTGTAGAGGGCCATGGCAGAACTCGCTGGCGAGCGCGGGGGGGACAATGGACGGACGATGCCATGATCGTTTTATAAAAAGGAGGTGTCTGAAAGGATTTGAAGGAGGTGTAAAAATTGCGGACGTGGATGCATTCTCCGCTTAGAGACGGAAAAAAAAATATATACAGAGGGGGGCAGCAGCCGCGACGGTACGGTAAGGGCTGGTGGTCGAATTGGAAGCAGCGTGCAATAGCAGCGCCTCCGACCCCGCTTCGTACGCGCAACTGCCTGCGCACTTAGCAGATCTTTGGCATTTTTTCTCAGATTGACTTGCCCGTCAGCATTTCGTTTGATTTTACCAAATCGTCCTTCAAATCCAGTTCACAAATAATACCTCCTCGGCACACTCGGCACAGGGGCCTTTCCAGGGATTCCCCATAGCCTTACCCTTATTCGCCTGCCTATCCCGGTCTGCTAACCTAATTTCTTCACGTGACTACCCACTTTTGGCCCGTCACCCCTAGCTGCTTCCAGAACCACCCTCTGGCTTTTGGCCGTGGTGGAAGGTGACGCTACCACATGCCTTCCTTTGTAAAGCTTGTCCTCCCTGAATTCAGCATTCAATTTCCTCACCGCTGTGACTCCCTGCAATCCCGCCTCCGCCTTTATCTCACTATTTTATTTTTTTAGTGCAAAACCATTCTGTCTTTCCGCGGCTGACTCAGCCGAGACGTGCCCCACCCTTGCGCAGTCAGTTGATATCTAATCCCTTTCGTCTGTCAGGCCCGCACGGCGTGCATGAAATTTCATTCATGTGCTCACTCGGTGGTATTCCATGTCTTGTACAATAGCATTCGACTATTCTAGTGCGGGACAATGGACGCGTTCTTGACGCGTCCAGAATCAGATCACTCAAGCGATGTGATCACCAACGACTCACACCCACTCACGACGCCTTCCTTATCCGCATTCGTACGAAAGGGAGTCCATTGTCTCTCATCGTTGTGCTTCAACGTTCTTTGCCCTCCGGCGACTCCGGTTTATTTGCACACCCGAGTCCATGCCTCTCTGACCCCGCTTCCGCCCGACCGCCCGACCGCAAGCCTTTATTTCCGCCCTACCATATCATCAGGCTGTGGCCCTTTCCTCCACCGCCATGGTTCCTCCCTCACACGTAAACTCCGATGTGGTGCCCTCAACTGCCTCTGCTCCAACGTACCTTGTCGCCTTGTTTGTCCTCGGTAGTAGTAGTTTAGGAGCTTTACCGTACCACGACACGAACGGCATCGTCCCTCGGCCTAGATGGTGGCCCCAACCCCATTCTGTCAATGCAGCTCGCTCAACCAATTCATTCTCGCTCTGATCTCCCGTTCGCATGGTCCGCACGCCAGCCACGCCACACACCCATCTGTCTCATATTGACACATCTGTATGTGCTGAGCTTGCGTTCGTCATATCTCATCATACGCCAGTTCCGAGTACATGATTTTTTTTTGTCAACGCCGCCCCGTTCAGTCGCCCACTCCTCAAGTCCGCCGCGTGAAGGTCACTCAGACCCCGTTCTTCGAACTCGTCCTCTCTCAACCACTGAGTCGCCGTGTGGGGGACATTACGTATCACTCACTCACAGATCGATCCCGTCCTTAAAGCTATCCCCACGTCTGTAGAAGCGGATCTGTCAAGTGGACCTCAGCTTTCCAAAACCTGCCATGCTACCTCACTCGCCAAGTCCCGGTTAGCCAAGGTTCAATGACTGAACCTCAGGTTCGGACAACACCGCGCCTTGTCATTCTCGCACGCATATTCGGTGGAAATCCAGATGCCTACATCAGCTTAGCATACCTTTTCGTAAAGCAAATTGCTGTCGAATTTCCTCGCACGGGTCGTGACCGCAACCGTTGCCGCCGCCATTTTCGTCGCAGATCGCTGTCATGGACTGTGATGTGACTGGCAAGCACCCCAAGTCTCTCAGATTAGATTTTCTGCTTTCAGGCTCCCAAATCTGAATTGTCGTTATATTGGCCGAATTCTATCACTCATTTGAGGCGTGGTTTTGACGTGTGCTTTTGACACCCCACCTCATCCAAGTGACGAAGTTAGCGTGCAAAAATGGAAGCGAACACAGGATGTGATGGTCATCAGGTTCAGTGAGTAACACGTCGGTACTTTTGCAATTTCTTGGGTTGTCAGCCGTCTCCTCTCCATATTCGTTTCACGTCTTAACCCATTTCTGTTAACCTACTTGCCGGGATCACGTGCTGTAGGACAAGCGGCACACGTGCCCCAATATAGGTGTAGTGGTTTCTCTCCGAGGTCCGGTCACCGGCAGGCAAAGGAGGCGCGACGTGTTCGATTGCCGACACCAAGACAACAAGCAAACGCACATGATAGCATGTATAGTAAAGGCCCGCAGTCGCAGGGCTAACGCCCAGGTCACTGAAGCCCGGCACTTGCCCCTCATGTCCGAGGTTGGCCATCTGCAAGGACAGGAAAAGGCATAAACGCGTGCCTGCCCATTAGCCACAAGACCCGCGTACCCAAACTCTATAGATAACAAAGGGCAAACCCTTGATCAGGCTCACACATGACGGCGACGTGGATTCCTCGGTGTGGCAATCCAGTGACCGAATCGCTGGCAGCAACGGCCGTTCGGCCGGGGAAATTTCGCCAGGGGCGTCTAGGGGTGGGTTAAAGCAGCCCAATGCTTGCCCTGAGTACGCCACCTTCTAGTCGGAACCTTGGTCGACAAAAAGAAAGCGTTGGAATTCAGCCATCAGAGTGGCAGGTGGGTGCGACAACGTCTCGCTAGCCGTCCGCCATGAGATGTTTATGCAGTAAAGGGGCACAGGCAACGCCACCCGTCTGTGCTTGTACAGGAACGCTTCGCATGGTACAAAGAGAGTAGTACAGAGAAAGGACGGACGTTATACACGTTGAGTATTTGATGTGACAGTATCTGATTGGGTGTCTCTGAATCGAACTCGGCGAACTTGGCCACACTCTACCTCTGGGGGCGCAGAAACCCCATTTGTGTGATTTCGTCATGCAGTTTTCAAAATCGACCGTTCGTAAGAATCCCCGCTACCAGCTGGGGCGAAAAATAGAAATTCGCCCGCACGAATCGCACTTGAGATTTGGAGGGCCGAGCGGCCACATCCAGGGTTTCGCGTGGCTCTCTCGGATCAGAGAAAACACTTATACATAGCTCAAACCATGCGCGTGGATGGCTTTGGTTTTCCACAGGTTGCGTTACATATCGGTGTCCGTGGGCCTTGCTGATTGCCAAGCCAACCGTCGGAAAGTGTCATACAAAGTAATACACCAGCCTTTTAGCCAGGCTGGAGTTTCCACGTCAAGTGGGGCGTACGACTACAAGGTGGCGACCAGGTGAACCGCAGCCCTTGCCAGGAATATCCAGGTCGCGACTCGTCCGGAACACCCGTTCGAACTTGGAGTAATGACGAGTTCTTTCACGGCGCGTTGCAGAAATAAGTAGGCCCTGGCGGCGGTCTGTCGTGGATGCGGCACAGAAACGTATGGAGCAAATGAGGATGGACACAAGCGGTCTCGATACCACTCCCTTGCCTCGCACGCCGATCCACGGCTTTTCGCCTTGGATCCGTCCGTATCGGCGCGAGACGGGCGTCGTGACGGGAGGCGAGCGCGCGATGCCATTCACACCAGACTGGATGGAACCCGGCCACACGACGCATTTGCCCTGACGGACATCTGAGGCAGGTTACAGCACAATGTTCCGACCGCGCATCGTGGTAGAGATGCGGTAATGATAGCAAGGTCAATGCTCGGGACCTGATGTTGGATAGATAGATATAGACGGCGCCGCAGCGCACATCAATCCGGCGATGCGAAGGGAGGACCTTTACGGCTAGCACCAGAAGGAGCGAACCTTGCCAACATAACATGTTGATAAATCTCAATCGACAAAATGTTTCATACGTATCATCCGTGTCCAATTATACTCCACTGTGGAAGCCCGTCCATGGCGGATGTGATGGCTCCCATTGGGGCAGCCCAGAACAGCCCCAAACCCACGCAGTCCTGCAACCCAGTCCGCGGAGTCCAAATCCTCGATTGCACGCCTGCTCGGGACGGACAGAATCTGTTTCTTGGAAACCATCCATATCGGTGAATAGGTGGTACCACCACACGCTGCCATGTGTGTTCCCGCAACGCGGATGGATCCGGAATGGTTAGATTGTTCAGGGCCGTGTCGCGTAGACAAAGAGGAGAACGAGAGACAGAGGTGTGCGTAGCATGCGAGGTGTTAAGTGGGCGCTGAACGCGCACTTCCGACCAGTACACGAGCGCGAGAACCGAGTCAGCCCATGAACCCGCACGCTTGGTGACTTGATCAGCATCGTATCATACATGTGCAGAACAGAGTCGGATACGGGTGCATACAAGCGCAAGCGAGTCACCCCAGGCGGAGCTAAAGTGGGGGGTCATAGGGACGTGCACACTGACGATGGTGATTCGGGAAGCACAAGCGGGCGGTGTCTCAGATGAGAGACCAATGCAAACAGAGCTGCTTGTGAAACTCGTTCCACCACCGGACGGGGCAGGCGAAGGCAGCGGGGACCGTCCAACGTCGTGTCCGTGGCGTGGGAGTGGCGACGGACCAAGGTGTCGCAGGCCAACTTGTCCGCCGCGATCTCACGCTTGGGCAAAGCAGCCCGCATCACCAACCAAGGCGTCAGGACCACACCTGCTTGCAAGGAAATTCGACGGCGACCCAGCTATCCGTCTTACCCTCAATTTATCGTTCGTATTGACCTTCCTTCTATCTCGTTCGTCCTCTTTCACTTTTGCACCACCACCATATTTGCAGCCCACGGTCACATCACCCAAAAGTGACCAAGCCGTCTGCCCAAACATTGCGGTTCGATTGCACGGCATCCCTGGTCTTGTCCTGCTCCTTTGAGCTATGGGAATTTCGTTTGGCTCCTTCGATGGCGTTTGTGGCACCGCTGCCCTCGTCATTTGTCCGCTCCTAGGCACATCCAGTCAAGGCATAGAGCCTACCTGCTACTCCCGCAACGTGCAGATTGGATCAACCTTGATATTCCAGCCTTGTGAGTACAACGTGTTTCCCAGCCCTTGCATGACCACCTGAAGTTGCTGCTACCGCCAGCAACATGTTTTGTGCACATCGTTGCCATAATCATGACCGCAATCATGATCTACCACATTCGTTGCAAGTATACCGCGGTTGGTCGAAAGGAGATCGTCACGTTCTTTTGGATATACATGCTCATCGAGCTTCTTGCCATGTTCCTCGACTCTGGCGTTATACCAACGGCGAACGTCAGCTATCCTGTAAGTCCGGCACACCCCCGGTTGAATAAGTAAATTCATTCAATCCCGTCAGTGGTTCGCCGCAGTCTATACAGGGTTAGTCGCCGCAGCATATTGCTGTCTCCTGGTCAATGGGTTCGTTGGTTTTCAATTTGCGGAGGATGGCACTCCCCTCTCATTATGGGTGAGTCCTCACGAGAATGCAGTAATTTCGCTTCTCAGGCCCAGCCGCAGCTCCTCCGATTATCATGCCTTACTGTCTTTGGCGTTTCATTTTTTGTCGCCATTGCCACCTTCAAGTCATTCGCCTCGTTCTCCACAGCGAAGCCTACGGGGCTATTTGTGGTGTACCTGATATGGCCCATCCTGTGTGTTGCAATCTACACGTTATCTCAGCTCGTTCTCGTCTTCCGGACCCTGGATGACCGGTGGCCACTTGGCGATATTATCTTTGGCATCGCCTTCTACACCATTGCCCAGGTCCTTCTGTTTGCTTTCAGCGTGACGATATGTAACGCTGTCAAGCACTATCTCGACGGCTTGTTCTTTTTCACGCTGTCCGTCCTTCTCAGCGTAATGATGGTTTACAAATACTGGGACAGCATTACTGTACGCCGATTTCCCCCGTCATCATCTGAACCAGGGCACATTGACCAACTTTACTTGTACAGCGTGAAGACCTCGAGTTCTCGGTCGGATCCAAGGCTGCCGTCTGGGAAGTGAAAGATCCGCTTTTGACAGCTTCGGCTGGAGATTATGACGAGGACTCGGTGAGCAATCACCATGGTGGTGGCACAGCGGCGAGCTTGGTGGGAGGGGTCAGTGGAAACCAATATTACGGCGGAAAGGGCGGCTACGGTGGTTTACAAGGCGGTTATGGCCAGCAATCGGGATATGGTGGCGCACCGCGGAGCTATCCACCCACCTCGGAGAGATACTGAAGACGAGATAGTAGCAGGGCATGGACGATCTTTCAGCTTGGATTAGGTCGATGATTGAACTGTAAGGACTAGCCACACTATTACGATATTTCCATACTACGGACGGTTGGACCTGAGTTACTCCATTGCATTGCATTATCAGGTTACATGAGGTAGATACATTATTTCTTGGATTCATTGGGTGGCAAGGTGATAAGGAAGTTCACGCTCTGCGTGTTCCCTGCTACTGCAGTGACGAGTAGTGCTGTGCAGAACAGCCATCACTGGTCGAGTGGTGAGAGTATTCCCTTTTGTCTGGAGCTTCGATCAATCCCCTATAGGTGAGGACATTCAGCTTACACTGATTCCGGCCCTGGTTCAAGTGCTGTTCCCCCAAGCATACGCCCGCGACAACCGAACATGTCCTCAATACGACCACACATTCCGGAGCGTCTTCTCCCTACTCCCTCTGCTCCCACAGATAACGTGGCGTCGGACGAGGACGATTATACGCCTGCACTGCCTCCAGAACTCGCAGCTGCTCGTAAAGCCGTCAGACCGTCACCAGAGCCTATCCCAGGGCCCTCTGCACCCCGTTCGTCATCCCCACCACCGCGTCGGAGAGTGGTCGGACCCACGCTCCCGACTGCCCGACTCGAACCGGACCTGGATGCAGACTCGGATTCGGATGCCGATGTCGGTCCACAACCGCTCCCTGCAGACGTCCTCGCGACGACGCGCGACGTATCGGGCGTCGAAGCATTTTTGGAAATGGAGGCCCGTCGACGAAAGAACGTCGAGGAAGCGCGCCTGCCCAAGAAACTCGTCCGGGAAGAGTGGATGCTTGTCCCACCGAAAGCAGGGGACCTCCTCAGCTGTCAGTGCCATCCTTTTTTTTGTGTGTGTGGTGTGGACGTGTGCGTGATGCTGATGTGCGCCGTTGTTAGCGCTTGATCCGACGCGATTGAAGCCCCGGCAATTTGGGCGTGGCTCAGCGCCTGCGAGGGACTCGGACACGTCGCTCTGGACGGAGACACCCGCGGAACGACAACAAAGGCTCGTGGACGAGGTTTCGGGTCGGAAAAGAAGAGTGGTGAACGCAGAGCCAGAGGGGGACGAGGAGGAGACGAAGAAGCGACGACGAAGGGATGCGGAAACGCGCAAGGGCGTAGAAGAACATACAGTGCGTTTCATTTCACTCCTTTGCGGTCACATCGTTTTTGTGCTGCTTGTCTACTCATGATCCTTCTCCCCCGTTTCAAAAAAAACACAGCGCAAGGTTCGAGGACCTGCCCTGGTCGAGGTACACACAGAACGTGAGTCTCAAAAGGAGAAAGACCCGGGAGAGCCTCCCCCTGCCATCTGGGACCATGCACGGGACATGTCGCTTGGCGGACGTCTGATGGATGACAAGCAACGGCAGAAGCTGTTACACGATGCCAAGGGCCTTGGGGATCGCTTTGGGACAGGCAAGAATGGTGGTTTTTTGTAAACAGTAAAAATTGTCTCGTTATCAAGACAGGATGACCCCCGATTGTCACGGGTCGCACGTCGCCCTCTGCCACGCAGTGCAATACTAACGACAGGCCGTGGGGTCAGCACTAACAAGCGATCAAGAGCCCCGAAATTGGTATGGTAAGGCGTGCCAGCGCGGGTTTCACGTTCGAAGATGACCAAGACGGAAAACAAAAAAAAAGAAGGTTCGTTTTGTGCGTGTGCGTGTGTACTTGTGCATCTGCCTGGTGATACGATATGAACATACCACCTAAAACGCGGAGGCGAAAAGAAATTATCAGACGTCAAGCGTCGTGATCCGGAAACGCACGTTCTGCTGGTTTCGATGGACGCTTGAAGCCTTGGCTGAGCCGATGAAAACAACAGGGTGGGTCATCTTGGAAGCTGTGTTGCCACCACTCCTCAGTCGTCAAGGTGGGCAAAAAAGAAAGAGGACTGGCGCCCTCGTCATGATAGCAACGACGAGACCCCACGGAGTAAGTGTAGACTCGCGTTTTCGATCAGGATGCGCGCACGACATGGCGCGGACAGGCTCTCACGTCGCAACGAGCCCTTTGGAGGAACTGTCAGGTTGTCAGGTGCGACCGATGTGACGGAGGTGTATCCAAAATTCTGTGGATCTGTGCCCCATCGGAGGGGCAGTCGATAGGGGGTGTGACGTGTTGTTTACCGTGATATGGCAGGAAAAAAGAAAAGAAAAAACTTGGCAAAAGGCGATAATCTCTTCTCTCGGTTGGGAACTCACGCAAGACGGCTGAAAACGTCCTAGCGTTAGATCCCGTCCCTACTTGGATGACTCAATTCGCTCTGGGGCTTTCCCTAAAGAGAGGTCTCCGAGCTCGAGTCTTCCAGGGATTGATGCGTCGGTTCCGCGCGGCTTCCGTCGTACGTGTACCGACCCCCGCCGAACTACAATACCTCCTGTCTTCTTAGCGGCCGGACAAGTCGGTCGAGCGACCAACTCGTGCGCAGGCTGACCACGAACGTGAGCGTTGAACCATCGGGCATGTACCAGATGGCAGAGACATATTCGGCGATTGGGGTCCGCAGGGAAAACAAAGGCCCGGTCGTCTCTGCCATAATAAACACACGATCCCGCTCGGTGAGTGATAGATTGCACTCCATCAAGGCCAATAATGTTGTAAAATATCGTAACAACGACGGCCAAGTAAGCTAGTTCAAACACTTTTTGTATCAAAGACGAGATGGCATGCACTATATCTCAAGGGTTAGCGCTTAGCGCCTGACGCACGTACAATAAATGGAAGCAAAACAAGTTCTCAGGGCAGTGGCTCTCGACTACTCGAGAGCTTGTTCAAATGGATGTATACGTCCGTTCCAAACCCGTCCATGGAGATAAGGCGCAGATCTCCACCAAAGTATCTCGCATACTGCCCATACCCGGGAACAAGTCGAGAATGCAAGTCAGGCAGAAACTCAAAAATGGAGGTGAAGGAATGACAAACCAGTCGAGAGAGCGGTAGGCCGTACCCAAAACCTGCCATCGGCGCTTGGAAGTCGCTCGCACGGAAGTCTTGGTCGATGCTCTGGTCCGCCATCGTCGTATACATATATGTCCAAATCAGTGGGATGCCGCTCCTGGGTATGCCGCCCCCCTCGTCCGATATTTTGATCGTAATGTCTTCACGCCCTTCGACTACAATGATTTTGATAGGAGGATATTTACCCCCGCCGTTCCCTCCAGTGGTTTCCTTGGCGATACGATCCTCATAATCTGCACCAAATCTCTCCACTACGGCTCGCAATGAGTTCTTCAGCAACTCGAAAGCAATATGCGATAGATGTCCGGGAACGTATGGGAATGTCAAATGAGCGGGACAGATGAGTTGAACCGGTGGTCCGCGAAACATTGCGTAGTGTTCTTCGCAGACGAATCGAGCGTTCTCGATGACTTCTTGCAGAATATCGTGCACATTCTGTTACAGCATGACGTACGTACGCGGGCGGACAGCGGGATCAGCCATCAAACAGGAGAGCAGGGACAGAAGGAACGCACGGCTTGCGTACAGATGATGCCTACATAATCATTGTGTGGTTGTTGGGTGTTTAATGCCACATCTTGACGCAAATCAGCAGCATTCCAAAGACACAGGCCAAAAGACACTCACGTTGTCCAATCAAGAACCGTATACCAATTCGAGACATGTAGAACCTATCCAACCATGCCTGTACATCACCTCCGCCGTGCGAGCACGGCGACAATCCCAGTCCCATACCAGCTTTAATTCCCTTTGCTTTCTGCCACTCCAAGACCCCCTGTGCGACAGTGGTGACAGTCGGATCATGTCTACGTTTGACGGTTTCCAGAAGCTTGGTGAATCTAGCATTATAGTCGTGAACCTCGGGTGGATAAAAATACGAGGGGGATTGCGCGGAGTAGCTGCAGGTCAGATAAACTTGAACAAGCACGTCATACAAAGAGAACATACACACTCTCGTTCGACAGGAAGTCGCAACTTTACGTTTCTATTTCGAAGTCCACCTGCCCCATTTCCATTGGTGTCTCCATGCGGGCCTCCTGTCCTGCCTGCATAAACCTCTTCGTTATACGCCGTACTGCCCGTAATCACATGTCCGTCGAGGTAAGACGTGACGAGGGACGGATTCGGAACGCTCTCAAGGTGGTGGGTGTTCTGACCTTCCCTGTCTGAACGGGAAAACAGTGATTGTCGAGCAGCAGGGGACAGAGAAATGGGCGGAAAACCGATCAATTCCTGCAAGGCAAGTCTTCTTCATCAGCGATGAGCTCATACACAAGATAATTGGATGAAGACGGGAGAGCCTCGAGTATTGGCGAGGGGGTGTTGAAAATTCACCTCGAAACTTTGTGCATACCAGTTCTTTACTTTCCGTATCGAAGACATCTCACTCAAGTTGTGCGGGAGTTCGTCAAGCTCTTTGACGCGGTGGGCGAGGCGGACAGGTAGTTCATCTTGAAATATAAGCGGTCAGGAGACAGGCATGATGTCGATTATCAATTAGGATGACGAATGGACTGAGGGTCGAAACTCACTGGCCAAGAATTGACTGGCTTTTAAGAGCGTGCCTTGATTAGGATGCTGCCCAAGGAGGACCATTCGTTGGAGAGAGACTGATGCATGGTTTGAGTCAGCGCGAGTGATGGAAGCAAGAAGCAGGAACGTAGTTGACGTATCCAAGAGAATCGATCCCGAGACTTGGCCCAACGAACATAACCGCGCTCGATGATCCAGGCAATGCTCGGGCTGGGAACTCGATGCACGAGGGAAGTTTTGTAAGATGAGAAGTGTCTCATACTTCCACTCCGAACGATAGGGGAGTATACTTTACGGGCGAGGATGGCACAAGAACAAAAAAAGAGACTGACCTCCTGTCTGAGGAAATGATGCAAAGTGGTGTATCTTGTCCCACAGAGCGGGCGAGATGCGAAATGTGGTACTCATCGTGTCTAGATCACCGCCGGATGGTGACTCGATGCTTGGGGTGGAGATGTGCGGAAAAGGCCGAATAATCGAAAGTTATATGACTCGGATGCTGGTCAGCCTAACATGTGGGCCGATCACCGGGGTTATATCGATTCAGGGGGCGGGAGGAGAACGGTGTCAGCCCATGAGGAAATGGATCCAAGACGAGTCTCATGACCAGGCGAAACAAGCGCAGGAGAGTGTCCGGATCTCTTCGACTCGCCAATCACGTGAGATCCACCAGCTTGCACCATCATGACCACGCCCACCCTCTCTGGCCCAGCACGGACAGCTCTGCAGTCCCTCGACCCGAACGAGATCGCATTCCTGCAACAGCTTCCAAAGGCAGAACTCCATGCACATCTTCACGGTTCTATCCCCCTCCACACTCTCCGGCGTCTCGCAACCAACTTTAGCCCCGCACCGGACACGGCGGCCGATGTCGCGGCCGTCATCACGCGGCTCCAGTCTGCTCTCGTTCTCACCGAATTATCTGATTTCTTCTCGCTCTTTCCTGCCATATACGCTCTCATCGCCACGCCCGCCGCACTGGCTGAAGCCACACGAGGCGTTCTGGAAGCTTTCCTGATCGAGCAACCCCCACCCCAGGGCTTCGCTTTCCCGCCTGCAGCAGAGTGTAGCTATCTTGAACTCCGTTCGACCCCTCGGAAGACTCCCCATATGACCAGAGAGCAGTATCTTCTCACTGTGCTCCATGAGATGCGTGTTTTCCCCGGCCGTGCTGCGCTGATCGTGTCTGTCGACCGCCGAGCGTCTGAAGCGGAGGTCGAGGAATGCGTTAATCTTGCCATAAAACTGCATGAACAGGGAGAGCCTGTTGTCGGACTTGATCTGTGCGGCAATCCTCTCAAAGGGAATGTGGACGTGTTCGAGAAGAACTTTGAACGCGCACGAGAGGCCGGACTGGGTTTGACTGTCCACATCGCAGAGACGAGACCGATTGATCATTCCATCGAGTCGTTCGTCCTTCTTTCCTGGCACCCCGATAGGTTGAGTCATGCGACGTTCCTCGAAGAACCACAGAGGGAAATTTTCTTGGCTGATATACCACCACCAAACATTGAAACGCCTCGGATACCTCCCCCAGATGGCAAAATACCTGTTCCAACACCCAATCACCATAGGATATTCTATGCGTTGTGGAGAAAGCATGTGCTACTGCTTTCCCGTAAGTACGAGCAAGTGGGCTATCACGTCGAATCCCCAGACAGCACCGAAGAACACGCAGCACGCGAGGTTGCAAAGGAGATACAGACTCTTAGGAATATGAGTGGTGGCCAGTATAAACCATGCATCGAGCTCTGTCTCAGTTCGAACCTGTTGTGAGTGGTGGTTGCAACGTTTATTGTGATACCTGAGCCGGAGTCTCGCTTTCACAGGTGCAAGACCGTCGCGAGGCTAGAAGAGCACCATATAAGACACTACCTCATGCATAACCACCCAATCGCTATATGTGTACGCGTCTTGTCGTGTGGACTTTCGTTAAACCTAAATGGCTCTCATAGACGGACGATATTCTTCCATTTAGGACAACGTTGCTCGCGGAGTATGCCCTTCTTCTAGCCAAGCCTCCACATGGATTAGGTCTCAGCCGTCGCGAAGTTCACAAGATAGCAGAGATGGGCATGAACGCTCGTTTCACGAGAGGAAAACGGACATAGCCCACCTGGTTTCCTACACTTGTGCGTATAAATATGCTACTCATCTGAAATTCTACTCTCTTGAATAACTATCTTTAATGAACGCGTGGAAGTAGGAAACTGCCTACCCATCGCTTCCAGGAAGTGGAACTCAACGCCGGAAGCACTGAACAGTCATTCCGAGTCCATTGTCCATTGTCCATGTTAAGTGTGACACGTTAAACACCCTTACTGAGAAGTAACCTCATAATATCGGGGAAGTTGTCCGGTCAACACTCGCTCAGATGCCACGTCCGCCAGTAACCTCAAGAGTGTGACCGCTCACATAGGAGGCCAGCGGCGATGCAAGGCTAAAATCGCGCTGGGTCAGCACCGTCACGTTGAAAC
>JBBPKN010001685.1:0-13282 GCA_038089275.1 Pulveroboletus cf. rosaemariae | reverse complement strand
GCTATGGGAGTAGGGAAATATGGAGGAGCAGGGGCCTGTAAAGAAGAGTCTAGAGAGGGTTAGGCTGAAAAACTTCTAAACTGGTCAATGACAGTATACAAACAGGCACTAGTGACATGAATAGATATAGTGTTATGAAGTGACTCTCCAGCACTAAGAGTCAGTCATGTGACATTACATGATCATGTACAAAACACCCCATTTTAAGCTTAACCCTAGTCTGTGATCTGTTTCCTTTAAGAGTATTTATTATTCCTTTTCCTAGCAGTGGTCATGTGACCATAAGTCACCTGACATGGATCTTCCCAGGATCTTCCCTGGAAATGCCCACCAGTCTTATCTCCATGGATCTTATCTTATCTGGATCTGGATCTAGATTAGGATCTTAGATACATCTGTGGCAAATCTATAGATTGGATCTCATCTGTGGCAGAGATCTCCATCCTCATGGTGCAAGCACCTCTGACCCTGCATTCTATTCATAGATTACTTCTCTTTCATTCTCCCACATCTGCATGGCCTTCTGCCATACTCTTAATCTCCACCCCATGCTTTTCCCTCATTTCTTTCTTATCTATTAACCCAGGATTTAGGGCATTCCCTGATTAGGTAGTTCATGTACTAGTCAGCATGGTCCATGCACTTTACCTTGGAATATATAAAGGCAAGGGTAAGCAAGCTGGGATTCCCTAGTCTTGCTCACTTGAGTCTTGGTCTTGGTTCAGTCTTACTAACATAGGCATTGGTCTATTGCTTCTTTGACTCTTAGCCTTATCAGTACTTGCTTATAAGTGCCTTGGCTCTTACTTTCATCTCATCATGTCTAGTTCCTGGCCACTAGCACAAAAGCCAGATAGCAAGATAGGAAGACACTTCCCAAGGGTTAGAGTTAGGAAGGTCAATGCATCAAGAGTTGCATTACAGGATTATCCTTCCTCTTTGGGGATATTTCTGCTCTTCCTGCATCCCCTGGGACCTATCTGTTCCTGTACCCATCTTTTGAGTTGGCCTTTCCTTCCAGCCTTCCACTCATCTTTCCAGATTCTTCCAGACAATTTCTGTTTTGCACCTTGTGCTGCCCTGGCCCCTTTATTTTCTGTCTCCTAGTTAATAATGGAACATTGACCTTGAGGAGAGGATAGCATCTAGTGACCACACTGGTAACCACTGCTTACACCTAGCAATTCAGTCCCCCTGCACTCTTGCCCTTTCCTCTGTTCCCACTTGCCTCTCTGGTCCCTCTCCAGTTTCTTCTGCCACAGTGTCCAGGCCACCTGGTCAACTGTCTATCTCTTCATGCAATGATCAGATGTACTCTGCACTGATTGCCCCCTCTGACCACCCTTATCACCTATGCAGTGACTGACCTCTATCTATGTCAACTGTATCCATCCCTGATTGTTTCTGATCATCTCCATCTCTCTCCTGAGTAGCTTACCTCCCTCCCCTTGTTGCTGCACATAGACAATGTGCAATTCAATCAGTATACTGACATTGGTGTATACAGGAGGTGAGACCAGTGAGCAACTTTCAGCAGAACATCCACTTCTTTGGATCCTCTCTGACCATCACTTCACCATCCTCCTGCTTGGCCTCAGCCTCAAGGTTGACAGGGATGACCCTTGGTCCCCCTGCCACAATGTACCCAGCCCAACAACCTTCCACCAGCTTGATCTTCACTAGGTCATGAAGGAGCTTGTTCTGCTTCTTCATCTCTTGGCAAAGGCAACCACCAACCTCTCAAATGGTGTCTGTAACCAGGCAGTCCCCCATAGGCTCTGACCCTTCACCTCCTCCAACCACTGAACTTCCAGATTGTGTCTGCTCTATCCCTCTGGCTACTTCTTCCGTGCCTCCAGTCCCAGACCCCTGTCCTCATGATAATTACATAGCATTCCTCCAATCTAAAACCATATGGCTGGCTAATCTCCTCCTCATATGCTCCAGATGTTTGGCCCACATTAGACCCACCCCATTGAGAGGATGAGGAGCTAGTTGTTCATTAGACTAGTATTGGAGCTCACCAAATAAGGACATCAGGAATGGGATATGTCTTTGACATCTCTGCCCCTACCTGCTTTATCAGAATCTTACCCAACTCTGATTTAGCTCCAACTCCTAGCTGCAGGATAAACTGTCTTGCTGGCAATCAGCATGTTTCAGTTCCCTTTGGAGATAAAAACCCTTCCTCAACTCCATTCCTTTCCTGCCCTAGATTTGACCTTTCTGACATTTGTTTTGTAGTCTTCATTTATTTATCAGACTCTAGTCTAATTTCTGACCTTCTCTCTGGAAGTCTTTCCAAAGCCCCATGTCCCTCTGCTTCTACCCGCTTTGTTCCTTTTCAGTTTCTCTGTCTTTATGTCAGAAGTGACTGTTTTTGACATTGGATTCTAATCTTGTTCCTCTAGAGAATTTGGTTATTTCTTTTGTTTCTTTCTTGGTTGACCTTTTGTTCTTCTTATTACTCCATGACCACCCAAGGTACCACTTGCCTGGTCATGAGATTTCATTTTGACAGGTTATTATGATTTGTGAAAACCTTACTTTCCGGACTTACTCCACATTTTCTCTGAACTTGTTCACTCAAGGCTCAAAGCCTTCACTTCAGTAGTTATTGACCCCCTTTTTGTACACTAATTTCCAGCCCCCCCAGGTCATTCCTGAATTCCAACCTCTGTTACAAAGACAAACTAGAGTAATTTCTATACTACTCTAGTACCATAATGTCCTCATCTTTGTCCCTTTCTGCCTCCTCCCAGATCCCCATCTCAAGCTCTGCCATCTCTCCTGCCACCTCTTCCTCTTCAGCATCCTCCAGCCCACTCTCTGTATCCTCTCCACTTACCCTCCATGCAGGATTGAGGATGTCAACCAGCTGTGCTAGCAGCTGGTCCTTCCTCCTCATCTTCCACACCATCTGGCCCCCCACCTCCCATATGGTTGCTGCCAGCAGGTGACAGCCCTCTGCCACCTGCTCAGCACTGTCCTCCACTCCCTCTGAGTGAGCCCTCTTTTTGGGCCACTCCTCCTCTATATTCCTTTAATGCTGCTTCTGCATCAGCTTTTCCTTCCCCAGACATTCACACCTTGCCTTGGCCTCTTGACAGGCCAAGCATGACATGGACTTCCCCATGCCTACCTTGCACTCCATTCCCCTATCCTTGCACTTCTGGCATGCTGGTGCCTCCTCTGCCCTCTGCTTCCCCTTGTCATGGCTGGGCCCCACTTGGACCTGCACTTGTGCCACCTGATGATCATCAGTTGTGCTATTCATAGGAGAATGACCATGGCACTTACCTTTTCTTTGGCAACTGCCTCTACCATCCTCCAGGCCCTCTCAGCCTCCTTAACCTACCTTTGGGCAGTCTTCTCTGCCACCTTCCAGACCTCTTCTGCCCTTCTCTGTTTCTTTTCCTTTCTCGCCTTCATGTGCCTCTTGCACTCAGCATATTTGGCATCACTCAATGCCTCATTATCATTAGTGCACTCCACGATGCATTCATCAGCCCAGGCCACAATATTGTCAAATGCAGCCATGTTGTTGTAATGAAGAAAGGATGAGCTATCATTGAAGTTCCTGTTTTTATTCATAAGTGAGCTGAGAAACTCCACTCTTTCACCCCATTGTCACTAAACAAGGTTACATGCTTGTTACCTCCACAACCCTCCACTCTACCCCTCATGTTACTAAAGCACATGATTACATGCCCATTACCACACTAATGCAGATCACATGTCCATACTCTCCACACCCTGGGTTAACAGCCTTCAAGGATTCAGGCCTAAAGGGAGGATACTGTCATATTCTGGACCTCCAACCCAACTTCAACCCCATCTCAACCTGGCTTACAATTGGTTTTCATACCTAGTAAGCCACTCTAGCCCTCTGACTCCCCTCCAGGCAACTCCAGCCTCCTGTTATTATTCCAGTCACCTCTTAGTGTTATACACTTCCCCAGGCTTCTGCTCCCACTCCACCATTCCATTCCTAGTCTATCTCTGCTCCAGTTAAGTACTACCCTAGTTCCCCTTCATTATCTCCAGAATATTCCAGTATAACTTCATTACTGTTCACAGTCTCAGTTACCATTACCAGCATTGTCACTATTCCTGTTCCATTCCTGTTCCTTGCTTTTCCCTGTTTTATCCTGTCACCCTTTAGTTTCAGTCTGACATGATTGGACATTGTCTTCCCTGACATCTCCATTTGTTTCTTAGATATTTAGACATCTGCTTCACTTCTGAGTTTGCATCTGTCTCACTTTGTAACACTTCTAGATAGTTCTGCCTCTCTGAGGTATAAGTACTGTAGTTTTGTATCTTGTATCTCAGTATGAATATCAACAAAAATGACAAACATTCCCTTGTCTTCATCCTTACTCTGCTTGAGCTCTTAGGCTTACTCTGAACCTCCAGGTTACTCCGGAGTACCTCTGAGGCCAGGTGATATCCTTGAAGAAGTCACAAGGTCTCACCTCCATAACTAGGCTTGACACTCCTTGTCCTGCCTGTCCCTCCTGTTGAGCATAGAGACAGCCTTCTTACCCACCTCTGACATCTATGTAAGTTGGGATACTGGAAAGTGCAAGAGTACACCACATAAGGTGAAGCCAAGTCCTGTTCAACCATTGAAACCCTTCCTAGATTCCCCCAGAGCCCTCCAGAGTTCTGACCTTCCTTCAGCATCAAGGGTTTCATTCAAAAAAGAACTGGTTAAAATTATACCTGTTTTGGTATAGGTTTTAACAGTCTCTTTTTATTGGAATGAAAGTTTTAACAGACCATGCAACTCCTTCAAGGATATTGCTTAGCCTTGGAGGTACTCTGGAGTAACCTGGAGGGTTAGAGTAAGCCCAAGGGCTTGAGCAGAGTAAGGACAAAGACAAGGGGATGTTTTGTTATTTTTCATTTTTGTTGATATTCATACTGAGGTACAAGATACAAAACTACAGTACTTATACCTTAGAGAGGCAGAACTATCTAGGAGTGTAATAATGTTATAAATGTTTTGACATACTCCAGGGGTACTCCAGATAACTCCAGAGTGGACAGGGCTTGGCTTCACCTTATGTGATGCACCCTTATGCCAGTACTGAGTGCCCTGATTTATGGAGGGGTCGGAAACTATTGAAGGTTTGGGATTGGCCATAGGGCTTTTTCCCAACAAGAGGCATGATGTCAAGCCATGGAATAAGTTGAAGGACTTTAGAGTAGGGTACAATGTCAAGTCATGAGGCAGAAGGGGTCTGAGGAGGATCATAACATCATATTATGGTTGATATTCAAACTGAAGTACAAGATACCAAACTCCAGTACTTATACCTCAGAGAGGCAGATTATCTAAGGAGGGAATGGAGATATGAAAGGAGTTGTCTCATAAGCAAAGCAGGTGCCAATGCATCCTGGATACAAATGGAGATATCAGAGGAGACAACATTGAATAATGTCAAACTGAAACTAAGTGATGACAGGGAGAAGCATGGCATAAAGGAACAGGAACAGAAAGTGAGGTTGGAGGAACAATGGAGTTGTATTGGAATGGTATGGAGTTAGCATAGGTTCAGTTGTAATCAATTGTTAGATAGGAGAAGACAGAGGTAAAGGGGACTAGGAAACATGCTGCTTAAAGCATAGAAGCAACTGGAGTTGCATTGGAGACATAGCAGAGTTAACCCATTGGCATGGGATGTGACAAATAAGGTGAGACAGGTGCAAACTCAGAAGTGAAGCAGATGTCTAAATATCTAAGAAACAAATGAAGATATCAGGGAAGACAATGTCTAATCATGTCAGACTGAAACTGAAGGGTGATAGAATGTAACAGGGGAAAGTGAGGAACAGGAACAGAACAGGAATAGTAACAATGATGGTAATAGTAACTGAGACCAGGAACAGTAATGGAGTTATACCAGGATGTTTCAGAGATAACAAAGGGGAACTAGGGTAGTATTTAACTGGAGCAGAGATAGACTAGAAATGGAATGGGGCAGAGTAGAAGCAGAAGCCCAGGGAAGTGTATAATGCTAAGAAGTGGAAAGTATACATGTGTAGCTGGGAAAGACTGGAATAGTTGTTATGAAGTGACATTCCAGCACTAAGAGTCAGTCACATGACATCACATGATCATGCACAAGACACCCCATTTTAAGCTTAACCCTAATCTGTGGTCTGTTTCCTTTAAGAGTATTTATTATTCCTTTCCCTAGCAGTGGTCATGTGATCATTAGTCACCTGACAAGGATCTTTCTGGGATCTTCCCTGGAACTGCCCTCCATCTTATTTCCATGGATCTCATCTGATCTAGATCTAAATCTGGATCTGGACCCTAGATGCATTTGTGGCAGATCTCTGTCCTCATGGTGCAAGCACCTCTGACCCTGCATTCATTTCATAGATTACTTCTCTTCCATTCTCCCATATCTGCATGGTATCCTGCCATACTCATTAATATCTGCTCCATGCTTTCCCCTTATGTTTCTTATCTATTAACCCAGGGTTTAGGGCATTCCCTGATTAGGTAGTTCCTGTACTTAGTCAGCATGGTCTGTGCACCAGGCCTTGGAATATATAAAGGCAGGGGTAGGCAAGCTGGGATTCCCCAGTCTTGCTTACTTAAGCCCTGGTTTAGAGTTGCATCTGAGAGATTACCTCTTTCACAGATTATCCACTCCTTGCCTTAGTGCTTTAACAAGTGATCCAATAGCCCCTAGGGTTAGCTTGATTCACTTTTGCATTACTGCCTAGTTAGGGGCCACTAGTACAAAAGCCCTATAGCAAGATTAGGAAGGCACTCCCCAAGAGTTAGGATTAGGAAGGTCAATGCATTAAGAGTTGCATTTCAATAGTGATAGAGAGCCAGAGTTGCCTGGAGGGGAGTCAGAGGGCTAGAGTGGCTTACTAGATATGAAAACCAATTGTAAGCCAGGTCGAAGGTCTGGAATATAACAGTATCCCCCCCTTAGGCCTGAACCCTTGAAGGCCATTGGCCTGGGGTGTGGAGAGTACAGACATGTGATCTGAGATAGTGTGGTGATGGGCATGTAATTGTACATTTTAGTAACATGAGGGGTAGAGTGGAGGGTTGTGGAGGTAATGAGCACATGACCTTGTTTAGTGACAATGGAGTGGAAGAGTGGAGTTTCTCAGCTCACTCATGAATAAAAATGGGGACTTCAATGGTAGCTTGTTCTTCCTTTATTACAATAACATGGCTGCATTTGATGGCATTATGGCCTGGGCTGACAAATGCATTGTGGAGTGTATTGACAACAACAAGGCATTGAGTGACATCAAATATGCCAAGCACAAGAGGTGTGTAAAGGCAAGGAAGGGAAAGGAACAGAGAAGGGCAGAAGAGGCCCAGAAGGCAGTGAAGAAGGCTGTCCAAAGGCAGGCCAAGGAGGCTGAGAGGGCCCAGTGGGTGGCAAAGGCAGCTGCCCAAGAAAAGGTAAGTTCCATGGTTGTTCTCCTGAGAATTAAACAATTGATGATCATCAGGTGGCATGAGTGCAGGCCCATGCAGGGCCTAGCAATGACAAAGGGAAGCAGAGGGCAGAGGAGGCACCAGCATGCTGGAGGTGCAAGAATAGGGGGGTGGAGTATAAGGTAGGCATGGGGAAGTCCACATCATGCTTGGCCTGTCAAGAGGCCAAGGCAAGATGTGAATGCCCAGGGGAGGAGAAGCTAGTGCAGAAGTGGCATCAGAGGAATGCAGAGAAGGAGTGGCCCAAAAAGAAGGCTCACTTAGAGGGAGCAGAGGGCAGTGCTGAGCAGGTGACAGAGGGCTATCACCTGCTGGCAGCAACCATATGAGAGGTAGGGGACCAGGTGATACAGGAGATGAGGAGGGAGAACTGGCTGCTAGTGTGGCTGGTCAATATCCTTGATTTTATATGGAGGGTGAGTGGAAAGAATGCAGAGAGTGGGCCAGAGAACAGCAAGAGGAAGAGGTGGTGGGAGAGGTGGCAGAACTTGGGATGGGGGTCCAGGAGGAAGTGGAAAGGGACAAAGATGAGGACATTATGGTACTAGAGTAGTATAGAAATTACTCTAGTTTGTCTTTGTAACAGAGGTTGAAATTTGGAAATGATCCAGGGAGGCTGGAAATTAGGGTATGAAAAGGGGGTCAATAACTACTGAAGTGAAGGCTTCAAGCCTTGAGTGAACAAGTTTGGAGAAAATGTGGAGTAAGTCTGGAAATAAGGTTTCCACAAATTATAATAACCTGTCAAAATGAAATCTCATAACCCAGCAAGTAATACCTTGGGTGGTCATGGGGCAATAAAGAGGACAAAAGGTCAGCTAAGAAAGGAATGGAAGAAATAGCCAAATTCCCCAGAGGGATGAGATTAGAGACTGATGTCAAAAATGGTCACTTCTGATATGAAAACAGAGAAACTGAAAAGGAATGAAGGGGGTAGAAGCAGAGAGATACAGGGCTTCAGAAAGACTACTGAAAAGAAGACCAGAAATTAGACTAGAGCCTGATAGTTAAATGGAGACTATGAAACAAATATCAGGAAGTTCAGATCTAGGGCAGAAAGAAATGGAGTTGAGGAAGGTTTTTTTTATCTTCAAAGGGAACTGAAACATGCTGATTGCCAGTGAGACAGTTCATCATGTGGCTAGGGGTCAGAGCTAAATCAGAGTTGGGTGAGATTCTGAGAAAGCAGGTAGGGGCAGAAATGTTGAAGATATATTCCATTTCTGATGTTTTTATTCAACAAGCTCCAATACTGGTCTGATAAACAACTAGCTCCTCATCCTCTCAATGGGGTGGGCCTAATGCAGGCCAAACATCTGGAGCATATGAGAAGGAGGTTAGCCAGCTGTATGGTTTTAGATTGGAGGAATGCTACATAATTATTAGGAGGACAGGGGTCTGGGACCAGAGGCACAGGAGAAGTAGCCAGAGGGGCAGAGCAGATACAATCCAGGAGTTCAGTGGTTGGAGGAGGTAAAGGGTCAGAGCCTGTGGGGGACCACCTGGTTGCAGACACCATTTAAGAGGTCAGTGGTCACCTTTACTAAGAGATAAAGGAGCAGAACAGGCTCCTTCATGACCTAGTGAAGATCAAGCTGGTGGAAGATTGTTAAGCTGGGTACATTGTGGCAGGGGGACCAAGGGTCATCTCTGTTGACCTCAAGGCTGAGGCCAAGTGGGAGAATGGCAGAGTGGTGGTTGGAAAGGACCCAGAAAAGCAAATGTTCCACTGAAAGTTGCTTGCTGGTCTCACCTCCTGTATACACAAATGATGGTATACTAATTGAATTGCATATTGTCTATGTGCAGCAACAAGGGAAGGGAGGTAAGCTACTTGGAAGAGAGATGAAGACAATTGGAAACAATCAGGAATGGGTGCAGTCAACATATATAGGGGTTAGTCACTGCATGAGTGGTAAGGGTGGTCAGAGGGGGCAATCAGCACAGAGCATGTCTGATCATTGCACAAAGAGGTAGACAGTTGACCAGGTGGCCTGGGCACTATGGCAGAAGGGACCAGAGAGGGATCAGAGAGGCAAGTGGGAACAGAGGGAAGGGTAAGAGTGCAAGATGACCAGATTGCTAGGTGTGATCAGCAGTTACCAGTGTGGTCACTAGATGCTATTCCCTCCACAAAGGTCAGTGTCCCATTGTCAACTAGAAGATAGAAAATAAAGAGGCCAGGGGCAGTGCAAGGCATGAAACAGAAATTATCTGGAAGGATCCAGAAAGACAGAAGGGAGGCTGGAAGGAAAGGCCAACCAAAAGGATGGGCACAGGAACAGGGAGGTCCCAGGGAATGCAGGAAGAGCAGAAATATCCCCAAAGGAGAAGGAAAACCCAGGGAAAATGAAAGGACAAGTCCTGAATAACAGGTCAGAAGGAACCAGAACTAAAGGCAAAGAGAAACAGAGTTATCAGAACAAGGCTAGAAGGACAAGGAATTCCCAAGGCATACAACAGAGGAGTTTGGAAGTGTTCTGAAGAAATGAGCAGTATTCCCAGGAGATGCAGAAGAGCAGAATTGCCTCCAGGAAAGGAATATCCAGGACAAAAGTAGAATTCCCAGAACATGCAGAAAAGCAGAATGTCTACCAGGAAAAAAATACCCAGGGAGAACAGAAGGACAGGTCCTGAAATGACATACAGAAAAGAAGGAAATACCTGTGAGTGGGAATGGAGTTGTCAGGAACCATGCCCAAAGAGCAAGGATTTCCTGGGCAAGAGATGGAGAGAATAGAGAGATGTGGAGACAATTCTGTCAAACAGGTTTTCCATAAGGGGACAGAGGATGCCAACAGCACAGAGTTATAGGGAGGTGGCATATAAAACAATGTAGCATCATACAGAGGAAATCCAAGTAGGAAACCATAGTGAACAGAAACAACACTCAAACAACTGCAAGTAGGAAAGGAATGGGTAATTGCAGCATAGTCATGACAGAAGTGTGAATCTTCTGGGGAAATGAAAAGGGACAGAGATGTCTGAAGAGAGCAAGAGACTTTTGGCATGCAAGACAAAATGCAGGGAGCATGTCAGAGTGCAGAGGAAGAGGGATGGTGCTTCTGAAGCCTGGTTGGTTAGCAAGGTGGATATACCTTAGCTGTAAGGATAAGGAAACAGGTGGCAGAGATACCATGGGCAAAGAAGAATAAAGGGTCTAATGCTACAAGTTTGGAGAAGATCAGAGGTGTCTTCCTGGTAGGTATATCAACAGATGAAACTGGCCTGCTACAGAGAGCAGAGCAATGCAGAAATGACCATGCACTTAGGCAATGGAGTTATAACTACCAGATCATGACAAAAAAAAACTGTGGTTCAAGATCAGAGTTAGCTGAGACCAGAGTGGTATGGAGCTACAGGGGGTGTGTGGAATGCTGGCATGTATTATCCAGTGAAAAGATGAGGTACTACTCAATACCCAGGGTCAACAGACCACAGTGGGTGAGTTAGTGGTATCCTAGAATCAGTGAACACAAACCATCCAGCAGAGAGTGATGCTAGGCATTGACAGAGTAAAGCCAATAGTCTTTGTAGAGTATGTGGAGGTTCAATAGCTTGAGCAGAAGAGGCAAAATTGAAAGAGACAGAAAGGCATCAGAAAAAATCAGAAGTGGGTTGAAGTGTTGGGGATTCCAAATCCTAAATAGAACAAGGTACCTGAAGCACAAGCAGATGTGCTGAACTAACTAAACCCTAATCTAACCTTGGTGAGTGCCTTCTGGTCTTCTATTCTAGGGCTTTTGTGCTAGTGGCCCCTAATTAGGCAGTAATGCAAGGATAAATCAAACTAACCCTAGGGGCTATTGGATCACTTGTGAAAGTACTAAGGAATTGTCTGAATAATCTGTGAAAGGGGTGTTTCCTCAAATATGAGATTAAACCAAGACTCAAGTAAGCAAGACTGGAAAATCCCAGCTTGTCTACCCTTGCCTTTATATATTAATGGGAATGGTGCACAGACCATGCTGACTAAGTACAGGTGCTACCTAATCAGGGAATGCCCTAAATCCTAATAGATAAAGTAAGAATGGAAGCATGGAGCAGAAATGAAGAGTATGGTAGGAGGCCATGCAGATGTGGAAGAATGGAAGAGAAGTATTTATGAAATGAATGCAGGGTCAGAGGTGCTTGCACCATGAGGACAGAGATCTCTGCCACAGATAAGATCTAATCTATAGATCTGCCACAGATGCATCTAGAGTTCAGATCCAGATCCAGATCTTAGATGAGATGAAATCCATGGAGATTAGATGGAGGGCAGTTCCAGGGAAGATCCAGGGAAGATCCATGTTAGTTGACTTATGGTCACATAATCACTGCTAGGGAAAGAGAATAATAAATACTTTTAAGGAAACTAGACCACAGACTAGGGTTAAGCTTAAAATGGGGTGTCTTGTGCATGATCACATGATGTCACATGACTAATTCTAGTGCTGGAGTGTCACTTCATAACAGTACCCAATGAGAGTCATAATAATCAGAAGTGCATGGAAGGGTGGTGCCAGAGGTCAGGGAGACAAGAGATACAGGTTTAATAGACTTGTTATGCTCAGGAGGATAGGTCTCAAAAGGCTAGGACTGACAGCCAGAAATGGGTCACCTAGGAGTAGAGAACAGATGCCAGAAGTTAATAACCATCTATTGATAATCCTGAAGTAACTTGTCAAGAAGGGGCTGAAGTAGCATGGAGTGGTTTTCTGTCAAGGATTACCAGGTGACAACAATGTGTCAGAGAACTGGAGTCAGCTGCTGGAAAAGAACAGGAAAAATGGAGAGAGCAGTGCTTATGGATAGGAAATCATAATCTAAACTGCATTCAAGGATTCATGAGAACTGGTGATGCTGTATGATAGTAGGGAATCATAGCTGTTCTGGAGAGCCCAGAGTCAGAAATAGGGAAATACCAGGGTCATGAGTCAGAAGTTGAATCTAGGTGCATGTGTTTTGAGCAACTAGGGCCAATGACTGACATTATAGAATGTTGGGGTGGCTTGGAGTAACTCAGAATGTTGGAGGTGGTAAGGGGCTTGCACCATGTGAAGACTAGATCAACTTAGAGGTCAAATGCCCAGAAGAATGTGAGGTTATAATAATGTCATTGGGGGTTATATTCTGATAGATGACACAAGGAATGGAATGAAGTTCCAGAGATCTCAGAGAGATCACCCATGAGTGTGCCAAGCATGCAGGTGGTTCAGAGTTGAGTGTTGAGAGACAGTGAAGGCTGATCCTGAAGTAAAGGCTTGAAGAAGTTGTTAAAACTTTCCATTCTTCTCAAAGAGACTGTTAAAACCTATACCAAGATGAGTATACTTTTAACCAGTTTCTCTTGTAATTGAAAACCTTGATGCTGGAGGTAGATCAGAACTCTGGGTGCTCCGGGGAATTCCAGGGATATCTGGGAAGGGTTTCAATGGTCAAACAGGACTCAGCTTCACCTTATGGGGTGCACCCTTGCACTTCTCCGTTGTCCCAATTTACATAGGTGTTGGGGTGGGTGACAAGGCCAGTCATGGGGGTGAGGCTTTATGACTTCTTTGAGGATATCATGTAGTCTTGAAGGTATTCCAGGGTAACCCAAAGGGTTGGAGTGAGCCCAAGGGCTTGTGCAGTGTGAGGACAACAACAAGAGGGTTCTGGTGTTTTTGTCAATATTCGTACTGAGGTACAAGATACAGAACTACAGTACTTATACCTCAGAGAAGCAGAACTATCTAGAAGTGTAATGAAATGAGACAGGTGCAGGCTCAGAAGCAAAGCAGATGTCTAGGTATCTAGGAAACAAATGGAGAT
>JBBPKN010001684.1:0-13287 GCA_038089275.1 Pulveroboletus cf. rosaemariae | reverse complement strand
GCTAATTAGCCTTGCACATGGCGCCTTGCATAGCGGGCAACTCACGTGTAGGAGACCCCATATGGAAAACAGTCATACTCCTTCTGACTCCACCATCGGTCAGCGTGTGCATACTGTTCGTTGCACAATAGTAATGTTACCTGCGAAATTCCCATGGTATTCTTACCTGACAAAAGGATACATCATAACCGATTGCTATACGACCGTATGGTCTGATGGTTTGCAAGCTCTCACAGCGAAGGAATGTATTACCACATGATCCAGGCATTATCTTAGTCGTCCCGTTGAGGAATGTGTACCGGACAACAAAAGATTAGGTATAGACGGGTGACGATGCACCAGGGTACTCTCGAGGGGTACACTGCTCTGGACTGGTTTCAACGTACGAGCAACTTGCAGCGTGCCTGCCAAACCGTGACACTAGCACGTGTAATAAGCTCTCCTTAGTTACAATCTATTACACGAAGAGTGCATACGTCATTTGGAGACATCAGCTTGAGAGACACGCGAAGCTAGCGTTACTATGGAGATATACTTGTTGCTGGCATCTGCCGCTGTAGCTGGCTTATCGATCACAGCTATTTATTGAAGGAGACACCGATGGCTGTAGTGGAAGGGTCAAGTTTCAGGCCAAGACGACGAGAATGGAATAGGATGACCAGAGCGGAAAATAAAATCCACCGACATACCACCGAGTGTCATGCAGCAGTAGCGACGTTAGCTTCCGAGTGGGCACGTCAAGTCCAGACACGATCAATGGGTTGTAGGACTATGTCACACTTATTAGCTCAGCCGTCGCAATACGGACTGAGGAGAAAGAAGAAAAGAGCGAGAAATTTTACTACCTAGTCCTTCGTTACGTGTATAGTGCAAATGCTAGACAGCAAGAGCAAGAGCGGAATCGAGCTGTACAAATTAGTCCACAGTAACTTTGCCTATTTGCGCGTCACCAACATGGGTGTTAGACTCCTCCAGATACGAGTTACGCTCGCCGTCTGCAATGCCTTGCCATACCAGGGCCATATTTGCTGCCTGTAGAGTCTACCAAGGGGACAGAACGCCCAGACGATAGCTCTATGTGGACACGAAAGTCACTGACGTGGGACCACGTGCACCTGATCTGCCAGGTACTCGCGTGACTTCGGATGATGTATCGTGCCTACCAGAGATATCGCCGTATGGTCCACGCATACCTATTACATCTAAAAGGAGATAGTCGTCCATATGCATTGAGAGGGAGAAATGAGAGATGTCAACTGATTCATTATCACATGGTGAAAAGGCACGGACGCAGGGATCTCGAGTCTGCTGTCTCGAAGTCCACCCCTTGGAATGGTTCATTCAGATCACAAGACGTCACGAAAGGGGCATATCCAAAAATCGTTTTTTGCTTGCGAAAGACAATTTGAATGCGATCACGCCAGAGGATAGAGCCCGGTGACCTTGACTGTCACCCAAGCAGCCAAGTCCATTAAAAATGCGACATTGCCCCCGTATTGTGTGAGTGACGACGACATAAGGGACGATCAGCCCTCCAGCTGAGTATGTGTACTGTTGGCGAGTCGAGTGTGGCACGAGAAGAACAAACCCTGCACTGTCCAAACACTGTAATGTTTTCATCAGGAATTTTACAAAGATCTAATTGAGCTTATTACGGCTATTTTGACTCGTCACGACTCGTCACAGCTCGTCGCGCACCCTAAACACGCTAAGCGAGTCGCGACGAGTCAAAATAGCCGTAATAAGCTCAATTAGATCTTTGTAAAATTCCTGATGCTTTTATTTATCTATTTTCTTCGATAATCGCCCTGCAGCGCAAGTCTGTCGCTAGACAGCACATATGAGTCTGCACACGGATCTAAATTATGGTCATGGGTTGATGGGCAATCCGTTCGCCAATATCTCGGAACCTTGGAACCGGCTCTAAAAGGCTTACTTAAAGTGGGTACGAATACTTAATGATAGATAAATTACTATGTCGGGATATGTCACATGCTCAGATCGGTACCATTTCATGGACGCTATTCTGAACACGGGAGACGTCACAACGCGACAGTCAATCTCACTTGTCGGCATGTTCATATCCACCGTGGACAAGCTATCAGAACCCGAGCTCTTTGACTACGCGGTAAGATATTATTTTGTAACAGGCCATTGGAGACGTTGGAGGTCTCTTGCACGAGGCCACGTGGAGCACGGCAATTATTTCAGCTTACATTCGAGCGCTCAGCTCCTTAGCTCCCTTCTGAACCTATTTCGTCGAGTCCTCTTTCGCTTTTAAACTCGTCTGGACTGCTATGGATTGCAATTGACTTGTCTCCCTTCATGTCGCCCCCTGTAGACGATCCAAAAAATGAGAGACACCACACGACAGTGCAGCACACGTCCACTGTGCCCGTCAAATTGTCACAAACATCCACGTCATTAATCATCGACCCCCCCACCCTCCGAGGTATGTCAACGTCTGTTCTACTGGTAGTTCCCCGGGTTCATGCTCTGCGAAGAACTGCGACAGATGCATCCAAGAACCCTCGACTCTCTAAATGGACAGGGAAAAAAACCATCTATGTAATAGGCCGCTGTCAGGCCCACATCCCCTCATTGTCGACATCCTTGTACCCGTATACTGCCCATACGATCGCGGCCCCAAGATCGTCCGTCCCATCATTGTTCGTACCCACGACTCCGGCTACTTCATATGCCGATTTCGTCTGTTCAAGGAATTATTGTAAACCTTCCAAATACGACGAAAACGATAGACTTACCAAGCCAAGAGAGACCTTGATCATGGGCAAAGTAGGCACGTACTCCTCCAACTTCACGGCACTCTCCGGGTCCCCTTTCGCACCCGGTGGACCACTACCCTCCATTTGCCCCTCGCCTAGAGTGAAATGTTGATCCCAAAATATTTGTCCAGAAATACTCAAGTCACCTTTAATGAGCTTGATCACGTTTCGTGCCGCTACTTCTCCCTGGTAATATGCTGTATGACCAGCTTTACATGCCCCAAATGCATCGGCCGCATCTCCGATGGCGAACAGGTGGGGATAAATAAATGTGTCGGGATCATAAGACGTCCCAACTTCGGGCTCCGTGACCTTCTCACGTGCAGAGGTAGTAGGCGACATCGGCGGCGCAAGTGGTGGATCCAATTCTATAAGCGTCTTGACGGGTGAAGGCGGGACAGTGCCACATAGCGTTGGCGAAGTTGCCGCAGTTGAACAAACAAAATCATCGAGGCTCGCTTTACAAGTACCCTTCTCTCTAGGTGCCAAAATCTGCATGGAACGTGACACTCGGATCATCCCACTCTCTGGGTTAACAGTGTGAGGATCCATGGTATGGAGGAGTGCTGTGTTCGGTTTCTGCCCCGTGCAGAGAAGCTTTGCGTTGAATATCCGATTCGATGGTAGAGTGGGCAGAAAAATGTCAAAGACGAATGAACTAATTTGACGAAAAAGCCGCTTGTCTTAAAACACGTACCACTAGATCCGCCTCAATTTTACGGCCCTTGACAGTCTTGATCAACATTGTCCCATGGTTTTCATATGTATTCGTCCCGTCACCACTGAGTGACGACACATCAAGTCGCTCGCCGAGGATGACACACACACCGAGTTCCTGTAGGCCTTGATACGCTGCGGATAAAAGCACGTGGATTGCAAAGACAGACACATTAAGCTCGAAATGTACGCACCTTCCTCGCCAAGAACCTCGTCAAACCGAGGGAGCAATCTAGACCGCGAATGCAGGAGAGTTACAGACTTTTGGGGGTAAATCGCTGCAATGTCCGAAGCAAACTCTGTTCATAGCGCATCGTTTTCAAAGAAAGGATTCATGGGAGAAGAGACAAGAGACGGTGAGGTCATCAACTGAAAGTATTGGAACTGGCTCACGGATCCCGAGTGCACCACCACCAACAACAAGTACTTGGCGAGCGGCCTCAATCCTCCGCTGACGAGAGCGAAGCTGAGACACGCTTTGATCCTTCACGCCCATGTATGGGTGTTTGTGATTCACACACTGCAGTGGAACACCTCCTGCATCAGAGCTCACGAGCTCTTGCACATCTGAAGAAAATCTAGTGTCGCGTGATCCCCAAAGTTCAATGGAGGATGGGAGGTGTGAGCCAAGTGCATAGATCGCGTAGTCGAAATGCAGTATTTCCTCCGGGTGTTCCACGGAGGGAGACCCTGGTGGTGTTGATGTAGCAGGAGCGGACTTGGCGTGCGGCATGTACGTAATATGATGCGGATGAAGCGACGTGATGGTACCATGCACGCGCTTGTGCGGGCATAACCGAGTTGGATTGGACGGATTATTGAACAGGTTATCATATGGAATAACTGGCAGAGTTGGGCATTAGCGTACAGGATTCCGACCTGGGCGGACATACAAGCTTTATAGTCATGACCAGGAAGAGCAGTGTAGCGAGGCAGGTTATATACATGATTGAAATGGCTAATTCGATAAAACGCCCGAAGTGTTAGGGATGCCATCATAAAAAAAGGGACGTGTGCTCACGAGTTCCTTTCCACCAGAACGACCCTCCAACCGCTGGGAAGGCCGGCAGTGAGAATCTGCACCGCTCTGCTACCTGTGACGACAGACAAGTAGGTCAGGACGGACGAAGAGGGATACGTAAGAGTATGAGGGTAGAGGGGAACCAAGCTCAGGTAACCGAACCACGGGTCACAGAAACTCACCGCCGTAGGAACCGCCGAGGACAGCGACAGTCTTCAACCCGGGCTCATCGACCGACATGATGAGAGACAGAAGGAGCGGAATGAGTAGGGCAAGCAGCTGAGCCGGGCCGGGAGGGACAAAGGAAATGCGTTAGAAAACTAATCTGATAGACAAGGAAACGAAGGCGGCCGATAAACACATCAAAACAAACAGATTACATAAAAGAAAACCGTGATAGGCATTTAAGCCAAACGTGCCAGCCGTCCTTTCGCGACGTGTAGTCGACTGTCTGTCCCAGCCCGAGAGGCGATATTACCGCTCTGCCAGATCGAGGTTTTCAGTGGGACGGTGGTGACGTGCGGGCATCGACAGCCAACCTGTGGCGCAAGGAAACCCGATCGGATCATTCGGAGTATTGCAAACACACGCCGGATGCGTACGGACGACGCAGGGAAGGGGACCCGTACCTGCCGTCACAGCTAAGAGGCGGCGCTGGATATTTACGGAGCCTCGCACGGTCGTGCTGCAGCGTAAAGCCACGAGAGTGGCGCTCCGCTCCGATTTCCGGGCGTGGGCGTTTACAGGTTAGAAACGCACGTATGGAGCTTCGTGCTGCGCTCCTGCCCCTGCAATATCCTATCACCTCCGCGACTCAACTCTATTAGAGGCTATACGTGGCCAGAAGCCAAGAACGAGTCGCCGGTAACGTGCCCAGGGAAGTTGTTTACGGACTCTTCTGAAACACCAGGAGCCGTGATTATCGTCGGTCTGTCTTAGTTCCGGACACTGGTTCATCGGGGGCTGAGTCATCAGCACCCTGGAGTCTGAGGAGTAGCCAGTAGCATCACCGAACGAGATGATAGTAGACTCCTTTATTGGGGCCTGCCTGCAACACCGATGTTGGAAAGCCGTGCGGTGTGGATCGAACACTACATGTTTCTATACCGTGACCTACCTCCCTTGAAGTGGTCGGCTCTACACATACGAAACGACCACATGCATCTTGCTACCCATATCTCTTCTCGCTGGAAGACATGAAATATCCAGCACAAAAAGTATTCAAGAACAGAGGGGGAAAAAGAGCTGTTAATCAGCGACGAAATGAAAAAAAAAAGAGGCAGTGGTAAGCATGGAATAATAGCACTGTGCGAACGCGAAAGCAGTCCATCATACAATTACTGTAGACAAGTCCCTCCAAATGTTCTTTCAGTAACGCGCGAAGAAAATACATCGATATGACCGGCTCTTCTCAACGTTTACCCACGGTCCGTCTCGCCGGGTTACCTCAAGGCGAGGCGGCAGGAATGAACACCCATCCAAACGCTCTCACCTCGTTCCCTTTCTCGCCCAGGAAAAGCTGCGTCTCGTACAGCCAATTGACGAAACCAGCAATCCAGGCGTGCAGTCCGCGGAGATACCGTCGTACCTCTCGATCAGCAGCGACATCAGGAACTGAACAGAGCGCTTCCTCGGTCGCGACGAACGCCTCTACGCTCTGCCTCACCAACGTTCCCGCAGTGGACATCGCGCACTCCAGCGGCACGTTCCGCTCCCGCATGAGGATGGTGACGATGTTCGTCTCGTGTCTTGGAGGAATGCCCTTTGCACATGATACGATGTCCTTTTTTTTTTTTCGGCGCGACGCATGCGCGGGACGGGGAGCAATTTTCGTCAGCAACCAGCCCCATACTGGACGCGCACACACCCGCGCACGTTGGTTCAGGGAGAGAACGACGACATACCTCGGACCATGCGGCAATATCACACACGTGATCGTGGAGTCTCCCAAACAGGGGATCCACTACCCACGCGTCGGGAACGCGCACGTCGCCTGCGTATTGCACCATGTCGAGTGCCATCCGGAACCCGGACGCGTCGCGTCTTTGTTCGATGTATGATTCGAGATCCGGGACGACGCCTCGTGCACTGTTCTTGGCGAGTTGGTACCTCGCTTCGAGGTAGCATCGCTGGGATTTAATGAATCGCATGTACCATTTAGGGTCCCTGTAAGCCACGCGTGAGAGTCGATCCGACAGACTGGTTTCCGTGTATTTTTTGAAGGGAGGGGAGACGTTGGCGTTAGGCACGAAAAACCAATGTCATAGTGATCAGCGCGAAACATGAAAAAAAAAAAAGATCACAGCACGAGACTCACGGCATCCACAGTGACACATCCTCGTCCCTCGAACGGACGGTGGAAGTACCACGTGTATCTTGCTGCGATACATGCTGTTGATGACGGTGGTGCAACAACAGACTGAGGAAATCGGTGATGAACCGGAGTTGCGTCGCGTCCGCGTTGGGATGGCACGCCGCTGCCAACAGCCCTGGCTTCACGGCGTCCCATGCCATGCAGGAAAGCACGACGCCTGATTCTAGCAGCCACTTCTCGGATGCTTGCGAGACCCCTCTGCAGTGCTTGTTGGTCTGCAACTCGAAGAGGCTGCAAATGGACAAGAGGTCTGGGAGCTGGAGGCTCATCGTCATCGTCATGGTGGTGGCAGCGACAGTGGCGTGCAACCAACACGGCTGAGAAGGTTGTTGGATCGAGACGATGGTGAGACTTGAGCAAGGATGCGTCTAGCAGACGATCGTAAAGTAGGTGTTTCGAAGGGGGGAAGAGGGGCGGGCGCTGTTGCAAGGGCTCATCGGGGACTTCAGACCTCGGTGTATGTAATGGGTTTGGCGTTTCCGCACCAGCTCCGAGGAGTCATCTCAAAGCCAGACGAGGCGATGCGTCCACTTAGCGACCTCACCGTTGCTTTTCGTAAACGCACGACGGATGTGTTGTATTGGGATGTTTCGATCCACCTAGACGGTGTCTATACTAGCGCTAGCTGATGGGAAGTCCAGATAAGCACAGGCTCACATCGAAACATTTCCAATTGAACATCGCTCAAGATATCGCCATCTTCTTGAATATCACTTCTATCTGTTCACGCACCCTGCCCACTCCCACCCCAACGCCAACAACCACACCGACATCGATAGCGATAAGCGAGATCGCAGCAAACGCATACCGCGGTGCAAAGATCTTCCAGACCATAAGATGTCTTCTCAGTGCAGCTGCACACATGGCACTTCCTGATAAGAGGATCGTAAAATACAGCATAATGGCAAGGCCCGCGCGCAGCGAAGAAGCAGTCAAACTACGTGGCGGGGGCAACGGTGGCAGATTCCAAAGCGCAAGGAGCGGTGAGGCGAGCCCCATCAGGAAATGAGACCCGAGCGTATTGGCAATAACCGTCAGCTGTGAAAGGGGAAAGGATACCGTGGAAGTGAGGATGAAGGCTGTCTTCCATTGTAACGAGGGTATGGTTGGCTGATGACCAGTCCCATGGAACGCATGAACCGCCAGAAGCGCAAGAGGGACGACTTCAGAGAACGAGAACTCTCGCTTGAGTGTATTGAGGTCCAAAGCCATACTTGGTTTGCCTGATGCAAACGCATCACTCAGGCCATGGACGTCCCGAACACTGTCGACAACCTCGAGATGGGCCAGTAGGGCTATAGTTGACAGTCCCAAAACTACCTGTCCCGTAAGCTGCATGCATAACCAGACGACACTCAGAAAGATTGTCCAGAATACCAAGTACGGTGAGCCGAATGCGTTCGCAAACCCGAGTACGGTCACTTTTGTCTTGCGTTCATCTTGATTCTGGGATGTTCGGCTGTTTGAGGCGTGGCCCTCAGTGCTGATCTCGAGACAAACGGGCGATGTCCACCATAACGTGACACCTCCGAACGCAACTGCTGTAAAGCATACTCGAGCCAGTATCGTCCTTGTTAGCCGGAACCAGGCATTTACGTTGTGTCCATAGAACTCCGTCGAGTGAACCCATTCCAATACCCAAAAACCAGTTCCGGCAAGCAAAGCAAACGTAATTACCCAGGGGAAGAATATCTCGGCCAACCCCCTTTCCGATTTTGAGATGCTCAGAATACGCCGAATGACGAAAGGGATAGAGAAGGCAAGGAGTGGCGTGACAAGCAAGGCGAGAACAGGAGCAACGGACGAAGTTGGCGAAGCGTAGAACGTCACGGTGCAATAAGGGTGCTGTTCTTCTCTACAGGCGGTGCTAATTGCCATCAGTCTGACACAGACCGCAAAGACCGCAGAGAATCCAAGGATGCGGTACCGAAGGCGGGTTGTTGGTGCAGTGAATCCGGTCAAGAAAGCAGGAACAAGTGATGTAATGATGAGGAAGGGCACGATGCGGTCTTCCCAGACGGTGAAAGAATTGGAAGCAAAACATAGTGCATGAAGGACGGGAATGATCGAGAAGGACTTCAGCTGTTCGCGGCGGAAAGTAGGAAGACAGGAGGCCGTGAACACTAATGTGGACACAAGCGTACCCCCGAAGAGGAGGGTGTGATGGAGGTGAACACCTTCCGAGATATTCTGCAGCGGAAAATGAGCTATACCGCCGAATGCTAACCCTGCAGCACCAGCTTTGAATGCACTAGATAAGGCCCTTCCAAGATGTTCCTCCGAACTTCCGGTATCATCGCCAAGTAAACGGTATGCGGAGTAAGTTGCGACAACGCTGAGGGTCATAATAGTAAGACCAGCGCCAATCAGAGGGAAACTGAACCGAGCCCAGAGAGTCTGGCACACCGATAACGAGTAGCGGCTGAATTCCCATAGGGCAGAGAGGGAATCTTCGGGCAAACTGGTTTGTGCTGTCATCCAAGTCTCCGAAAGGCGTGACCAAAACTCATCAAGCTCCCCACCAGACCGACTAGCACGATAAGTGTCCAAGTATTTCTTGATTTGATTGGAATTGAGTTCGAGAGCTTTCAAGACTCCTGGCTTGTCTGGTCCACGGTCAAAGACTTCTGGAATGATGCTCCCGAGGTTGTTGAATGGAATCGGGAGACCAAGAAGGAGCGATATCGTCGGAACGAGGTCAATTTGTTGGATAGATCGATGAGGAATGGTCTCTCCTGGGAATACGACAGTAGGGACGAGGCTGTCCGGAAATGGTGTTGATCCCTGGGAGAGTGCTGAACCCTTGCTGTAAATCCAAACAGCAGACATCGTCTCTAGAATGCTATCGCCTCCATGGTTACCTGTGCGGTCCATTCCATGGTCCCCAAGCAAGATCAACAGCGTATCTTCATCTATGGCCATGACAAGCTCGGCGAGGAAGCTATTCATTTGTTCCAATTTTGCCTTCATCACTGGGTGCTCTGGGCCGACGCGGTGCCCAGCATGGTCAACACCAAGACCATGACCAATCGCAAGGCTCCAAGACTGGGAATGATTCTTCACCATGGGTAAGAGATTCGAAATGACACCTTCATCAACCGTGTGAAGGTCCTCGACGTTAAATGAGTCGAAAGGGAAGGACATGTTGTGACCGAGAATATCAGGGAACAGTGTCATCCACGTGTCATCGCCTGCAAGAATAACCTTTCAGGCATATATAAAGCAGAAAATACAGGGTGGAGCCACCCAGCTAACCTTTCGACCGGCAGCTACGATCTGGTGCAATAGAGAATCTTCATTGATGACTGAACCCCCGAAGCTCTCTCCAACATCGACGAACGTTGGAAGTGAACCAGTTGTGAGACCCTTGATACGCTGGAGCGTTGTAGTTGGTGGGTCGGCGTGAGCATTGAACATGAAGGAGTGATGCGGGTGTACAGTGGTGAGTTCTCGGGGAAGAGTCAAAACATTATGGTGGTATGGCGAAGGGGGGTCGGGGGGATGACTGGAAATGAAATCGTATCGAAGAGCATCTATTATCAATATGACAGCTCTATTGTGTGTCGCAAGAGAGGTGCACCCTTCATGACTACATTCGTTTCGGTCCAGAAGAGTTAACCGGCTCAAGAGGAATCCCTTGGTGAACAAGTATATCCCTACGCAATGAACAAGGGAAAGCCACAGCAGGAGACGGAGCCCTCTGCAGAACATCACCGTTGTATCCAGTCTACAACTCGAGAGAAAGTGAGACTGATACCGTGTAAGAACTACACGAAATGAGCTACCACTTACATTTATGGTCTCCCCCAAATGACTAGTGCACCTTTGAATTTTGTCCGTCGTCGTTGTTTGACTGGTTAGATGGTCATATTGCTGGTTCTAATTCTCTAGCAACGTGCCACTCCAAAATTGGAAAAATCAGTCTGACATCACGTGACTACTGTGCGCATAGGGAGAGTATGAGGCGAAATTCTTGTGCTCACCGAGTGTACCTTTGACATTGGCGCAGCCTAATGCCACGCAAGGATGCTGGCGGAGGTCCAATCTCCGCTCAGGCACAACAGGATCTCGTCTCCGAAGGCATTGAGAACTTTGAGTTACCAAGGAGTCTTGTCACGAAGATCGCAAAATCAGCCGTGAGTTCTCGTACCCGTTCCTTCCTGATAGTTGGTCTCCTATGTCTCGCAGATACCAGACAACGCTAAATTGCAGAAAGAAACAGTTTTGTCTCTGGTGAAAGGATCAACCGTGTTCATCAATTATCTGGGTGAGCAGACTTTCGGTGAACGCCTGCCTAAAGAACTCATGGGTTCACGCTAGCCGCGACGTGAGGTTACGGAATTCTAGAAGTGTATGATATTGACTGTTGTTACTTTAGCGCACATGACGTGGCCCTCTCGAAGCAACACAAGAGTATTTCTGCTTCCGATGTCCTCAAAGCGCTGGAGATGATTGAGTTCGGGGACTTGGTTGATCCGCTGCAAAACGAACTTCAAAGTAATTTTTTGTGCTTCATCACTGTTTGGTGTTTCCGAATTCTCGGACAGTCTACAGGGACAACACGAAGGGAGATAAGAACCGAAAGAGTGCTGCCGATCGCAATAGTAGTCCGAACAAGGGGAAAGCGAAGGAAGGTGACAGTGTATCGGGGGTTTCACGGCCAAAAGGGAAGACCAAAGCGGCCTTGCCCCCACCATTTACCACTTTGCCTCGGCCAGCTCCTCCATCGTCGATGTCACACATGACCGAAGATGTCAACATGAGTGTCTCAGCTGGGGAAAATGTGGGTGCGGGTGAAGGCGGTGGGAACTACGACTCAGAAATGGCAGATGAAGTCGATGACGCAGTAGATTATTTTGAAACTGAGGAAGAGGAACAAATGGATCTCGCACCCGACGAGTCAGAAGAATTGAGGAGGGATGCAGCGGGACTCGACGAAGTTGACCCAGGAGAGGACTAAAGCCGAGACTCAAATATAGCTGGAACGATTACTGTACGCGTTCATGGCTCAAAAAACCTCCAAGATCCCAATAGTTGTCTGTTCTCATAGATGTATACGGCCAATTGCAATTGTAAAATAGCTACCTTGAACTCCAGTTTCAATAGTTTGTCCACATGGGATGTGGACATGACTATATCGTCCAGTGGACTTTACTCAACGCCCGGTTCAACCACCTCGAAACAACAGTTGGCCACCAGGACCTTGATAAGCCACAGGGAAAAAAATCACTGGCCGGAGCCTTCAACTGAGACACCTATCATGTTCGGGCTCCAAGTCAGTGTGTTCAGTGGGTCTGCTGTATCGATGACGTGCCATCCACAGTGCGTACCACATGCGTCGATGTACAGATATATCGCATGGCACTGGAGAGCTACTGAGCTTGGGATCTGAGGAGGCTCGTTGACAATGATTTTACTCTCGTGCCCCAGAACTAGTGTGGCAATTGGACACGGTTATGCAGAACAGACCTGGTGTGCCACTGATAAAGTCGTCGAGCACAAATGTTTCCAGGGTTGAATCATCGTCGTGACCGTGTTCTAGAGTTATCCAAGATGTAGGAGAATAGTCCATTTACCAACCTTGGATCCATACGTAAACTCACTCACATGCTCTGTCTAGCAACGGGCCTACGAAAGTAAAATTAAATAAACTACGATCACCATATTTAGACACCTCAACATTCACCTGTTTGTTCCTTTCCTCCAGTTCAACCCTACCCGACTCGCCATAGTCTACATACTCGATTGGGGGACTGGTCATCCCTTCGGTCACCGTCTCTGATGTTTAATAGACTCCTCAGCTGCTTAGTGACAGTTAAGACTGTCAGACTCTCCCATAGTGACATTGAATTCTTCCTTTGCAGGCTAGAAACAGATATCGGATAGGCATCGATCGCGTCCTAGTAAGTTTGTGTGCTGGTAAGATTTTTTGGATTGACCATGTACATGCAGCCGTACAGTTATGGATTACCATGTATCGTTCTGTTGGGTCAGGGTATCCGTAAAATTATAAACATCTTATTTGACTTCGCTGGTACTTATTTAGCTTATCGATGTAAATCACACTCTACAAAATGTCTAGTCATCCAAAGACATTCATGTGTCTATCCGTGGTACTCTTTCATCATGGTGAATGTCAATGAATTTTGTAATTCCAAATTTCTATTTTGTAATATAAGTCATTTGAAATAAATAAGCTAAATAAGTACCAAGAAATCAACTGAATAGATGTTTGTAATTTTACAGGTGAGTAGCATGTAAATGTGCAACGAACAGTATGCACACGCTGACCGATGGTGGAGTCAGAAGGAGTATGACTGTTTTCCATATGGGGTCTCCTACACGTGAGTTGCCCGCTATGCAAGGCGCCATGTGCAAGGCTAATTAGC
>JBBPKN010001683.1:0-13289 GCA_038089275.1 Pulveroboletus cf. rosaemariae | reverse complement strand
TTATGGTTGATATTCAAACTGAAGTACAAGATACAGAACTCCAGTACTTATACCTCAGGGAGGCAGATTATCTAAGGAGGGAATGGAGATATGAAAGGAGTTGTCTCATAAGTGAAGCAGGTGCCAATGCATTCTGGATACGAATGAAGATGTCAGAGGAGACAACATTGAATAATGTCAAACTGAAACTAAGTGATAACAGGGAAAAGCATGGCACAAAGGAACAGGAATAGAAAGTGAGGTCAGAGGAACAATGGAGTTGTATCAGAATGGTATGGAGTTAGCATAGGTAAAGTTGTAATCAATCATTAGGTAGGAAAAGATGGAGGTAAAGAGAACTAGGAAACATGTAGCTTAAAGCATAAAAGCAACTGGAGTTGCATCAGAGACATAGCAGAGTTGACCCATTGGCACAGGATGTGACAGTGGTCCTTAAGACATTCTCTATTGTGCTAGTAACCTTGTAATATATTTGACTTGTACTCTAAGTTATCTGGCTCATTTTAAGCCTTTTTATATGAATTCTTAGCTTTCTCTTGCTCTGGACATTCCTTAATATGAATCAACATGTCCTAGCAGTTCTTTAGCCTTGTTCTCATGTTCTTCTCATGTTTTGATGTTGTTAGTGTGAGTACTCTATTACTTAGCTTAATCTGGTTACTTCACTTTTCCTTAAGCCTGATGCTTAGAGATATGTTATTTTTCTGTGTAGACTTGTTATGTTACAGTGTGCACTACTTCCTTGCCTAACTCCTTTATGGGCTATCCAATACCCTAGCTTTAGCTTTGGTTCTCTTCCTTAAGTATTCTTCTTTTATTTCTGTTATTTTATTATTCTTGTTTACTTTATTGTAGTTACTTGTATTGGTTTGTGTATGGCATATATAATAGGGCACCCCAGTGTCTCTAATCTTGAGACTAGAGCACTTGTAAACATTAGCCTTTCTTGATTCTCAGTTGAAGTATCTCTTCTGTTTAGTATATATCTAGCCTTTAGGCTTTCTTCTTTGTCTAGCCCCACTTGGGGTTTGATTTCTCTCTGTTCTGCTCTTGTTATGCTTTCTGTTTCACTGCTCTTGTTGTTAAGCCAAGATTGTAACATGTTAGGTGATATGTGTAGCTTATGGATGTTAAAACTTATATTGAGTACAGAAATGCTGTTAAAACTTATACTGATTACAGATATACTAATAGACTTTCTATCATTATCTAATTCATGAATGAAGTCCTTAAGGCTAGAGAATGTTATGAAGTGACACTCCAGCACTAGAACCAGTCACATGACATCATGTGATCATGCACAAGATACCTCTTTTAAAGCTTAACCCTAGTCTGTGATCTAGTTCCTTTAAGAGTATTTATTATTCCTTTTCCTCAGCAGTGGTCATGTGATCATCAGTCACCTGACATGGATCTTCCTGGGATCTTTCCTGGAACTGCCCTCCATCTAATCTCCATGGATCTTATCTGATCTAAGATCTGAATCTGAATCTGGACCCTAGATGTATCTGTGGCAGATCTATAGATTAAATCTCATCTGTGGCAGAGATCTCCATTCTCATGGTGCAAGCACCTCTGACCCTGCACTTCTATTCCAAAGACTATGCCTTCTCTTCCATTTCTTATTTATATCCACACCTGCCCTTTGCTAGCATTCTTTCATATCTGCTCCATGCTTTATCCTTATTGGTATGATTTTATTTATAACTGGGCTTAGGGTTCTCTGATTAGGTAGTTTATGTACTTAGTCAGCTTGGTCTGTGCACCAAGGTTCCCAATATATAAAGAACAAGGTAGGCAAGCTGGGATTTTCCAGTCTTGCTTACTTGAGTCTGGTTTAGTCTCTTTTGGCTATGCTCTATTTCCTATAAGTGATCCAACAGTTTTCTATTGGCTTAGGGACTGGCTTAGGCTTTTACTCTCTTTTCATCATGCCTAGTTCCTGGCCACTAGTACAAAAGCCAGATAGCAAGATAGGAAGGCACTCCCCAAGAATTAGAGTTAGAATAAGATCAATGCATCAGTAGTTGTGTTTTAGAGAATGAAGGTTAGGTTTTAGTGCCTTGGTGATGCATAAACCTGAGGGAAGGTCATATTCCAGAGACTCTAAAGATATCCAGAGGCTTATGGAAGGATTTGGGAAGAGTTTCATTGGTCAAATGGGACTTAGCTTTATCTTATATGATGCATCCTTGCACTTTCCAGTGTCCTGATTTACAAAGGTGTCAGAGGTGGGAAAGAGAGTAGTCTTAATGCTCAACAAGAGGGACAGGCAAGATAAAGAGAGTCAAGTCTAGTTATAAGGGTGGGGCTTTATAATTCCTTCAAAAATATTGCTTAGCCTGGAGATACTCTGGGGTAATCCAGAGAGTCAGAGTAAGCCTAAGGGCTCAGGCAGAGTAAGGACAATGACAAGGGGGTGTTTATGTTGATATTTGTACTAAGGTACAAGATACAGGACTACAGTACTTATATCTTAGAAAGGCAGAACTATCTAAGAGTATAGTGAAGTAAGACAGATGCAAATTCAAAAGTGAAGCTGTCATATCCCAGATCTCTGATCCAACTCTGACCCCATTTCAACCCAGCTTACAATTGGTCTTCATACCTAGTAAGCCACTCTAGTCCTCTGACTCCCCTTTGGGCAACTCCAGCTTTTCATCACCATTCCAGTCTCCCCCAGCTATGCATGTATGCTTTCCACCTCTCAGCATTATATACTCCCCTGGGCTTTCACTCCCACTCTGCCCCATTCCATTTCTAGTTTATCTCTGCTCCAGTTAAGTACTACCCTAGTTCCCCTTCATCATCTCTGGAACATCCTAGTATAACTCTATTACCATTCCCAGTCTCAGTTACCATTACCATCATTGTTACTATTCCTGTTTTGTTCCTGTTCCTTGCTTTCCCCTGTTATATCCTGTCACCCTTCAGTTTCAGTCTGACATAATTGGACATTGTCTTCCCTGACATCTCCATTTATTTCTTAGATATTCAGACATCTGCTTCACTTCTGAGTTTGCACCTGTCTTACCTCATTACACTCCTAGATAGTTCTGCCTCTCTAAGGTATAAGTACTGTACTGTTATATCTTGTACCTCTGTTATAAATGTTTCAATGTACTCTGGGGGTACTCTGGATAACTCTGGAGTGGATGGGGCTTGGCTTCACCTTATGTGGTGTGCCCTTATGCTAGTACTGAGTGCCCTGATTTACAGAGGGGTCAGAAACTATTGGAGGTCCAGGATTGGCTGTAGGGCTTTTTCCCAACAAGAGGCATGATGTCAAGTCATGGAATAAGTTGAGGGACTTTAGGGTAGGGTACAATGTCAAGTCGTGAGGCAGGAGGGATCTGGAGGGGATTGTAACATTATATTAAGGTTGATATTCAAACTGAAGTATAAGATACAGAACTCCAGTACTTATACCTCAGGGAAACAGATTATCTAAGGAGGGAATGAAGATATGAAAGGAGTTGTCTCATAAGTGAAGCAGGTGCCAATGCATCCTGGATATGAATGGAGATGTCAGAGGAGACAACATCGAATAATATCAAACTGAAACTAAGTGATGACAGGGAAAAGCATGGCACAAAGAAACAGGAACAGAAAGTGGGGTCAGAGGAACAACAGAGTTGTATCAGAATGGTACAGAGTTAGCATAGGTAAAGTTGTAATCAATCATTAGATAGGAAAAGACAAAGGTAAAGGGAACTAGGAAACACACAGCTTAAAGCATAAAAGCAACTGGAGTTGCATCAGAGACATAGCAGAGTTGACCTGTTGGCATGGGATATGACAACCTCAGTATGAATATCAACAAAAATGACAAAACACCCCCTTGTCTTTGTTCTCACTCTGCTTAAGCCCTTGGGCTCACTCTAATCCTCCAGGTTACTCTGGAGTACCTCCAAGGCCAAGTGATATCCTTGAAGGAGTTGCAAGATCTCATCCCCATGACTAGGCTTGACTCTTCTTGTCCTGCCTATTCCTCCTGTTGAGCATAGAGACAGCCTTCTTACCCACCTCTGACATCTATGTAAATTGGAACACCAGAAAGTGCAAGGGCACACCACATAAGATGAAGCCAAGTCCTATTTGATCATTGAAATCCTTTCTAGATTTCCCCAGAGCCCTCTGGAGTTATGATCTTCTTTCAGTGTCAAGGATTTCATTCAGAAAGGAACTGGTTAAAAGTATACCCATACTGGTATAGGTTTTTAACAGTCTCCTTCTATTGGGATAAAGTTTTAACAGAAGCAAATGTCTAAATATCTAAGAAATGAATGGAGATGTCAGGGGAGACAATTTCCAATCATGTCAGACTGAAACTGAAAGATAACAGGAAAAAGCAAGGGGAAATAAGGAACAGGAATGGGAACAGAAATAGTAACAGTAACTGAAAATGGAACTAGAAATGGAGTTATATCAGAGTGGTCCAGAGAAGATGAAGTGAAACTAAGGTAGTACTTAACTGGAACAGAGATAGAACTAGAAATGGAATAGGGTGGAGTGGAAGCAGAGGCTGGGGGAGCATGTACTGATGAAAAGGCAGAAAGCATACATGTATAGCTGGGGTGGAATGGAATGGTGACAGAGGGCTGAAGTTGCCTGGAGGGAAGTCAGAGAGCTAGATTGGCTTACTATGTGCAAGGACCAGTTATAAGCCAGGTTAGAATTGGGTTGGAGGTATGGGATATGACAATGGAGGTCTCTTGATATATTATTGTTATCTTATGGAGTATGCTGATTATTTTTATCAGCTTGTGCTGCAGATTACTCATATGCAGTCACAGCTATTTTCTTTTTCTCAATCAACATGCTATAACATGTCTCTGCACTCTCCCAGCTGCCCTGTGCATCTTGGCACTCCTCTCTGATATTGCCATCACTGTCTGCATTCACATGTCTGTGCATGATGCTTTCATCTGGTCAGTCTTCAGTATCTTTACTTAAATTGATCTTCTGCTGGTTAATGTTACAATTCTTTTCTTTCTTTGAACTCTGTTACTTTTACAGTTACCCTTTACCCTTTATACATTGCAAATCCCTTCATGCTTCTTGTGCTTCATATATTTGCAATGTGGTAACTATTTTACCCTTTTCAAATAGTCTATTTGCATTTTTTATTGCAAATCTCATGCAGTACATTTCACTTCTAATTACTTCACATTTCCAACATGCTTTATCAGCCTATTTAATTTGCTTTATTATTTCTATTTGTTATGCTTATTTAGCATGCCCCTTTTCTTGCTAATCCTATGTAAATCCCTTTTCTCTTTTAGGCCAACAATAGCATTTACTGTAGTATAAGAAGTAGCACTTTCATATCTTCTCTCTTCACACTATTTCTTCCTTCTCTTCTCTTCCCATTATCTGCCTAGTTCTAATACACATGTATTTGCATACTTAGGCAATATCACCCATTTCTGTCAGTATTTAGTATAACTCTCATTATTATCTGTTAATATCAAGCCTAATGGCTTCTCTTTACCCCTGACTATAGCATTCCACTGGGTAACCCTAGACTATGTCTTTGCAAGTGCAGACATGCTGAAGATCTCACCTTGGTTGCTGCCCTATAAAAGGCTTTGTAACTTGTCCACTCTATGTATCTTTGAAGAACTATGTCTGTTCCTACTTGTGTTATGGTCTTGGCTGACAACAAGAGTGGAATACTATCTAACCCCTAAATTAGGCTAGACAAGAGTAAAGAAAGGCTCAGAAATGACTAAGATTGAAGAAATCACTTAGAGGAGCCAAGAAAGGCTGTTTTCACAAGTGATCAAGTCTAAAGAAGATTTGACTCACTTGAATGCCCAATTATATCTACAGTACACAAGACCACACAACTAGTTACAATAAAGTAGCAACAATAATAAAGAAAAGGTACTCAAGAAGGAAAACCAAACCTGAAGCAGGGGCTTTTAGAATAGCCCATAATAGAAGTTGGCCAAGGAATAGGTTAACAGTTTTGAAAACCATAACAACTTGGGCCATATGTAACAGTTAACTTGTGTTTGTGGAATTATTAGCTCTGTAATATTATTCTCTGCACTATTAGATGCCCTAAATACCTTATTTTTATGCATAGTGAGCTTACCACTTCTACTACATACCCTTTAGTTCTCTCTCTCAAGCAGCATGCTCTTGAATTTATTTAATAGGTTATCTATATGGCTAACTTTAATGTTTTTTATCCAGTTTAACCTTCTGCTAATCAACTTGTGTCTGCAGGATCTCCAGCTTATTATACACCAACACTTTGCATGCACAAGAGTCATGTAACTGTTAGGGACTCAAACCCCAAAAGAGAAAGGCAGCCTTGAGAAGTGTCCACATAGAAGAAAAGCAATCATGAAACAAGTGCTCTAAACTGGATTCTCCAGTTTAGATCCTTGCTCTTATATACTATTAGCTAACCATGCCATGAGGCATACATGAACTAGCTAAATAAAGACATAGGGCATAAGTAAAGCAGATCTAAATAGAGAAAGGAAGCTAGTATAGGGTAAAAATAAAAGTAACTCCTATCTAAATAGTATTAGTTCATAACAGTAACAGAGCATGTAATCATGAGATATCTATGTGTTATATCTCATACCTTTGACCCAATTCTGATCTGGCTTATGACTGGTCCTTATATCCAGTAAACTACTCTAGCCCTCTGACTCTCCTCCAGGCAACTCCAGCCCTCTGTTACCATTCCAGTCCACTTCAGCTACACATATACACTCTCCCAGCCCTTTGCTCCTGCTCTGGCCTATTTTATTTTCAGTTTTATTTCAGTTCCAGTTAAGTACTACCTTAGTTCAATTTTGTTATCTCTGGACCATTCTGGTATATCTCTGTCACCATTCCCACTCTTAGTTACTATTACCATCATTGTCACTATTTCTGTTCCATTCCTATTCCTTGCTTTCTTTTGTTTCATCCTATCACCCTTCAGTTTCAGTCTGACATGATTGGATATTGTCTTCCCTGATATCTCCATTTGTTTCTTAGATATTTAGACATCTGTTTTGCTTCTGAGTTTGCACTTGTCTCACTTTGCTATACTTCTAGATAGTTCTGCCTCTCTGAGTTATAAGTACTGTAGTTTTGTATCTTGTATCTCAGTACAAATATCAACAGAAACATCCTCTTGTTATTGTCCTTACTCTGTTTGAGCCCTTGGGCTTACTCCAACTCTCTGGGTTACTCCAGAGTTTTCAGCATTAAAGTCATTATGGCTTAATGTTGACTTGGAATGAGCAATAGCTTTACTGTTGTTACTATCCCTATCCAACCTGAGTTCTCCAACTCACTCCAACCCTCTGGCCCTGCTGGAGATTATAACCAGCCTATTGGCTATTTTCTATAAGTCTTAATAACTCTGCATCTTAAGACTGGACTTGACACTTTTTATCTTGTCCATTTATCTTGTTAAGCCCTAAGCAAGCTCTCCTCTGCTATCTCCAGCCTGCTGCAAATCAGAACACCAAGGCTATGCAAGGGCACTAAAGCTAAGTCCTATTTGATGAAGAACTTGCTACTTGACTACTTGACCATTTTTGGAAATATCTGGAAATCTCCGGAGACCTCCAAAGCTTACATTTTCTTTCAGTGAACTCTAACCTAGTAGTAGTAGTAGTAGCAGTATTTGAATTTTGATAATCTGTTACCTTAGTATGAATATTGATATAAACACCCCCTTGTTTTTGTCCTTACTCTGCTTAAATCCTTGAGCTCACTCTAACCCTCCAGGTTACTCCAGGGAACCTTTGAGACCAAGCAATATTCTTGAAGGAGTTATAAGATCCCATTCCACAACTAGACTTGACTCTTCTTATCCTGCCTGTCTCTCTTGTTAAGCACTGAGACAGTCCTCTTCCCAACCTCTGACATCTATGTAAATCAGGACACCAGAAAGTGCAAGGGTACACCACATAAGGTGAAGCCAAGTCCCATTTGATCAACAAAACCCTTCCTAGATACCTTCAGAGCCCTTTGGAGCCCTCTGGAGTTATGACCTTTCCTTAGCAACAAGGGTTTCATTTAGAAAGGAGCTGGTTTCAACACTATGCAATTCAAGATTAAATCCTAGATTATAATTTAATTCTTATTCAGAGTTTCCTTGAATTAGTGGATCTGAAGATAAGATTCAGATCTCAGATAATAGTATCTCCCAATTATATTTTGATGAATCTAATCTATGGCAGAGATCCAGATGGAATCTTCTTGGCCTTATAGCTGAAGGCAGATATTAATCTCTGCTATCTCTAATCTTTTCTTTCATTACTGCACTTTTTTTCCATTCCAATCCCTTGATTCACATGGCCCACTGATTATACTCTTTACTCTTGCCCCATGCCCTATTTCTTATTTAATATTCATACTCTTTGCCCAGTTGGTCTATATGCCATATAATAGAGTATAAATACAGAGTAGTTTGTAGATCAAGGCTTCCCAGCCTTAATTACTTTGTTATCTTGCTTTGTTATTGATTAGCCATCATGTTATATCCTGGACCTCCAACCCAATTCTGACCCCATCCCAACCTGGCTTACAATTGGTCTTTATACCTAGTAAGCCACTCTAGCTCTCTGACTCTCCTCCAGGCAACTCTGGCCCTCCATCACCATCCCAGTCTTCCCCAGCTATGCATGTACACTTTTCACCCCTTAGTGTATATGCTCCCCCAGGCTTCTGCTCCCACTCTGCCCCATTTCATTCCTAGTCTATCTTGCTCCAGTTAAATACTACCCTAGTTTCCCCTCATTATCTCCAAACCATCCTGATATAACTCCATTACCATTACCATTCTCAGTTACCATTACCATCATTGTTACTATTCCTGTTCTGTTCCTGTTCCTTGCTTTTCCCTGTTTCATCCTGTCAACCTTCAGTTTCAGTCTAACATAATTGGACATTGTCTTCCCTGACATCTTTATTTATTTCTTAGATATTTAGACATCTGCTTTGCTTTTGAGTTTGCACCTGTCTCACTTCATTACACTCCTAGATAGTTCTGCCTCTCTGAGGTATAAGTACTGTAGTTTTGTATCTTGTACTTCAATATGAATATTGACAAAAACACCCCCTTGTCTTTGTCCTCACTCTGCTTGAGCCCTTGGACTTACTCTGACCCTCTGGGTTACTCTGGAGTACCTCCAAGGCCAAGTGATATCCTTGAAGGAGTTGCAAGGTCCCACCCCCATGACTAGGCTTGACTTTCCTTGTCCTGCCTGTCCCTCCTGTTGAGCATAGAGACAGCCTTCTTACCTATCTCCAACATCTATATAAATCGAGACACCAGAAAGTGCAAGGGCACACCACATAAGGTGAAGCTGAGTCCCATTTGATTATTGAAACCCTTTCTAGATTTCCCCAGAGCCCTCTGGAGCCCTCCAGAGTTATGTTCCTTCAGCATCAAGGGTTTTATTCAGAAAGGAACTGGTTAAAAGTATACCCATACTAGTATAGGTTTTTAACAGTCTTCTTCTATTGGGATAAAGTTTTAACATACTCTCACTTGCACTTCTCCAAGCCTTTACTTCAGAATTGGCCTTCACTGTCTCTCAACACTCAACTCTGAACCACCTGCATGCTTGGTGCACTCACAGATGATTCCTCCAAGATCTTTGGAACTTCATTCCATCCCTTGTGTCATCTGTTAGAATATGACCTCCAATGACACCATTACAACCTTGCACTCTTCTGGGCATTCAACCCCTAAGTTAATCTAGTCTTTACATGGTGCAAGCCCCTTACTGCCCCTGACCCTCCAAGTTGCTTCAAGCCACCCTGACATTTTATAATGTCAGTTACTGGCCCCAGTTGCTTGAGACATGCACCTAGATTCAACTTCTGACTCCTGACTCTGGCATTCCCCTATTCCTGACTCTGGGCTCTCCAGAACAGCTGTGATTCCCTACTATTATACAGCATCACCAGTCCTCATGGATTCTCAAATGCAGCTTAGATTATGGTTCCCTACCCATGAGTGCCACTCCCTCCATTTTTTCCATTCCTTTCCAGCAGCTGACTCCAGTTCTCTAACACTTTGTTGTTACCTGGTAATCCTCAATGGAAAACCACTCCATGTCACTACAGACCATTCCAACCACCTTTTCATGCCTAGATCTAGCCATCACAGTCTAAGCATCCTCTAGCTGTCTCCCAGCCCCTTCTTGACAAGTCACTCCAGGATTATCAATTAGCAGTCATCAACCTCTGGTGTCTGTTCTCTACTTCTAGGCAACCCATTTCTGACTGTTGGTCCTAGCCTTTCAAGACCCATCCTCCCAAGCATGACAAGTCTATTAAACCTGTACCCCTTGTTTCTCCAACCTCTGGCACCATCCTTTCATGCACTTCTGCTTCTTTCTGACACCTTTCTATCTCTTTCAATTTTGCCTCTTCTGCTCAAGCTATCAGACCTCCACATACCCTACAAAGACTATTGACTTCACTCTGTTAATGCCTAGCATCACTCTCTGCTGAATGGTTTGTGTTCACTGATTCTAGGATACCACTAACTCATCCACTGTGGTCCATTGACCCTGGGTATTAAGTAGTACTTTGTCTGTTCACTGGATAACACATGTCAGCATCCTGTGCACTCCCTGTAGCTCCATACCACTCTGGTCTCAGCTGACTCTGATCTTGAACCACAGCTTTTTTTTGTCATGATCTGGTAGTTATGACTCTGTCACCTAAGTGCATGGTCATTTTTGCATTGCTCTGCTCTCTGTAGCAGGCCAGTTTCATCTGTTGATATGCCTACCAGAAAGATATCTCCATTCACCTCCCACCTTTTCCAAACTTGTAGCATTAGATCCTTTATTCTTCTTTGCCCATGGCACCTCTGCCATCTGTTTCCTTATCCTTGCAGCTAGGATATACCCACCTTGCTGACCAACCAGGCTTCAGAAGCACCACCCCTCTTCCTCTGCACTCTGATGTACTCCCCATATTTCATCTCACATGCCAAAAGTCTCTTGCCCTCTCTGGGCATCTCTGTCCCTTTCCACCTCTCCAGAAGACTCACACTTCCATCATGACTGCACTGCAATTACCCTTTCATTTCCAACTTGCAGCTGATTGAGCCATGTTCTGTTTACTATGGTTCCCTGCTTGGATTTCCTCTGTATCACACTACATTATTTTATGTGCCACCTTCCTATAACTCCATGCTGTTGGCACCCTCTGTTCTCTTATGGGAAACCTGTTTGGTGGAATTATCTCCACACCTCTCCATTCTCTCTGACTCTTGCCTGGGAAATCCTTGCTCTTTAGGCACTATTTCTAACAACTCCATTCCTGCTCACAGATATTTCCTTTCTTTTCTGCATGTCATCTTAGGACCTGTTCTTCTGTTTTTCCTGGGTATTCTTTTCCTGGTAGACATTCTGCTCTTCTGCATCTTCTGGAAATTCTGCTTTTGTCCTGGGTATTCCTTCCCTAAAGGCAATTCTGCTCTTCTGCATTTCCTGGGAATACTGCTTATTTCTTTGAAACACCTCTGAACCCCTCTGTTATATGCCTTGGGAATTCCTTGTTTTTCCAGCCTTGTTCTGACAACTCCATTTCTCTTTGCCTTCAGTTCCTGTTTCTTCTGATCTGTTGTCTGGGACTTGTCCTTTCATTTTCCCTGGGTTTTCCTTCCCCTTTGGGGATATTTCTGCTCTTCCTGCATCCCCTGGGACCTCCCTGTTCCTGTGCCTGTCCTTTTGGTTGGCTTTTCCTTCCAGCCTCCCTTCTATCTTTCCAGGTACTTCTGGATAATTCCCATTTTGCACCTTGCACTGCCCCTGGCCCTTTTATTTTCTGTCTTCTAGTCAATGATAGGATGTTGACCTTTGAGGAGGGGATAGCATCTAGTGACCACACTGGTAATCACTGATCACACCTAGCAATCTGGTCCTCTTGCACTCTTGCCCTTCTCTTTGTTCCCACTTGCCTCTCTGGTTCCTTTTTGGTCCCTTCTGCCATAGTGCCCAGGTTACCTGGTTAACTGTCTACCTCTTTATGCAATGATCAGACATGCTCTGTGCCAATTGCCCCCTCCAACCACCCTTACCACTCATGCAGTGACTGACCCCTACCTATGTTGACTGCACCCATTCCTGATTATATCTGATCATCTCCATCTCTCTTCCAGTTATTGGCACATGCAAATAGTACATTTTTCATTGTGTGGTCAGTACAGGGAGGCAAGACCAGCAAGCAAACCTCAGTGCCACAATTACTCCTCTGGATCCTCTTCAACCCCCACCATGATATCCTCTGGCTCTGTTTCAGCTCCAAGATCAGCCACAAAAACCCTCATTTCCTCTCCAGCCTTCCAACCTCCATGCCTCTCCTGCTGAGCATCATGATTGATTACATGAACACCAGACTCTGCCCTGATGTATCCCTTTTGGTGGCCCTCCTCCATCTGGATCTTGACTAGATCATGAAGGAGCCTGTTTTGCTCCCTTAACTCCTGGTAAATCAGACCACTGACCTCATGGATTACATTGGCAACCAATCCATTACCTGTCATATCAACTCCTCAAACTGCCTTGTAAAGAGCAGTGACATTCCAGACTCCATCTGCCATTCTGACCCTTCCTCTACCCCTATCTCTTTGGCTGTTGGTTGCTCCCTGTTAAAACTTTCCATTCCACTTAAAAGGAGACTGTTAAAACCTATACCAAGATGAGTATACTTTTAACCAGTTCCTTTTTTAAATGAAACCCTTGACACTGAAGGAAGGTCAGAACTTCAGGGGACTCCAGAGAGCTCCAGGGAAATCTAGGAAGGGTTTCAATGGTCAGATGGGACTTGGCTTCACCTTATATGGTACATCCTTGCACTTCTCCATTGTTCTGATTTACATAGATGTTAGGGGTGAGTGAAGGCTGTCTCTATGCTCAACAGGAGGGACAGGCAGGATAAGGAGAGTTAAGCCTAGTCATGGGGATAAGGCTTTATGACTCCTTCAAGGATATTACTTGGCCTCAGAGATACTCCAGGGTAACCTGGAGGGTCAGAGTGAGCCCAAGGGCTTGAGCAGAGTGAGGATGATGACAAGAGGGTATTTCTGTTGTTTTTGTTGATATTTGTACTGAGGTACAAGATACAAACTACAGTACTTATACCTTAGCGAGGCAGAACTATCTAGGAGTATAATGAAATGAGACAAGTGCAAACTCAGAAGCAAAGCAGATGTCTAGATATCTAGGAAACAAATGGAGATGTTAGGGAAGACAGTGTCCAATCATGTCAGACTGAAACTGAAGGGTGACAGGATGAAACAGGGG
>JBBPKN010001682.1:0-13311 GCA_038089275.1 Pulveroboletus cf. rosaemariae | reverse complement strand
TGGCATCAACCTCCATTGCATTTGGATCTTTCTCCAGTTTGGATGTAACAGAGGGGGACATGGAAGTCCAAGTAAATGTGCAAGGATTCTTTCACCATTGTTCTATAGAGTGGGCACACTCTATAGTTCCTTGGAAATGAGTGGCTTTAGTATACCACTTGGCAATAGTAGAGGGGATCATATCCAGATTGTGGATGCAATGGAAAAGGTAGAATGCAAGTCCTGTTTCATAGTAACTGATGAGGACATTGTTGTCAGTGATTTTAGCAGTGACAACATGGTTCTGGAACTCAGCAGTATATTCAACTAGGGAAGGCATCCATTTGCCTTTCTTTTCCTGCTTCATTTGCATGTTAGCCAGCCAGTGAATGGCAGCATTAACTGTATTCTGTTGCTGAAAGACTTTCAGGAATGCAGAAGTGAAATGGGAAAACTTTCCCATGGTAACAGTTATGCCAGAGATACATTTCTTTCAGTATGTTGCAGCCCATGATAGTGCTGATCCTTTGGTCATAAATGAAAGGGAAAAGGCAATCTTCTTCTCATTGAAGTCATAGACTGCACTATTGACAAAGAGGTAGAACTGGACTATGTTCAGCCAGTTCTTGTTACAAATGTAATATTTGCTAGCAGAAGAGTCACATGACAAGCACATGACCATGAGACATCCTTGCCAAAACAAGACAAATCCTAGGATATGGTTAAGTTGTTATATCAGAGTATTTCCTTGGGGTTTAGGGATAGCTTATGGTTGGATCTAGCATCTCAGATGACAGGTGCTCTTCCAATCTAATCTCTGATGAATCTGAATCTAGATCTAGATGAGGGTCAGATCTGATCATGGCAGATCTCTGGATGGGATCTCCTTGGTCTCATGGCTGAGAGTATGATTTAATCTCTGCTCACCCTGAACCCTGATCTTCCATTCTACATAGCCTCTCCATTCTATACTCCTTTACTGCATGGCCCATTTGGTCATACCCTCTATCCTTGCCCTATGCCCTATTACCATATTTAGTATTGTGCTGGACACACTGGGTGGTCTGTGCATGACTGGGATTAGTATAAGTAGCAGATAGTTCCTTGGTTTTGGCTCCCCAGCCTTAACCACTTGTTTATCTTGTATATTGTTCTTTTAGTGCTGTCTATCAATACAGGCTACTCTTTGAGTCCTAACTTGTGCTATGGCTTCTTAGGCTTTGCTACCCTGAGTCCACACATTGCTCTTTACTCTATTCAATCCAAATCTGACAATGAAACTGATGCACCCTCTCAAGGCAGATTATTTAGGGTTAGGATGGGTTGTTTAGAGATTGACACCATAACAGTTCTCAGCCTTGGATCAATTGCCATCAAAGTGCTCAGGGGTACTGTGTCACATCCTGTGCCAATGGATCAACTCTGCTATGTCTCTGATGCAACTCCAGTTGCTTCTATGCTTTAAGCTGCATGTTTCCTAGTTCCCTTTACCTCTGTCTTCTCCTACCTAATGATTGATTACAACTTTACCTATGCTAACTCTGTACCATTCTGATACAACTGTATTGTTCCTCCAACCTCACTTTCTGTTCCTGTTCCTTTGTATCATGCTTCTCCCTGTCATCACTTAGTTTCAGTTTGACATTATTTGATGTTGTCTCCTCTAATATCTTCATTTGTATCCAGGATGCATTAGCACCTGCTTTGCTTATGAGACAACTCCTTTCATATCTCCATTTCCTCCTTAAATAATCTGTCTCCCTGAGATATAAGTACTGGAGTTCTGTATCTTGTACTTTAGTTTGAATATCAACTATAATACAATATTACGATCCCCCCCAAACCCCTCCTGCCTCACGACTTGACATTATACCCTACCCTAAAGTCCCTCAACTTATTCCATGGCTTGATATTGTACCTCTTGTTGGGAAAAAGCCCTACTGTTACAGTGTCAATCTCTGAATGACCTGTCCTAACCCTAAACAGTCTGCCTTGAGAGGGTGTGTTAGTTTCATTGTCAGATTCGGTTGGAATAGATGGAAGAATGGTGTAGTGGACTCAGAGTAGCAAGGCCTGAGGAGCCATCACAATGTTAGAAGGGAAATGCCTGTATTGTCAAGGCACTAGACGATGTACAAGATAACAAAGTGATTAAGGCTGGGAAGCCAAAATCAAGGAACTACTCTGCTATTTATATTAAGTCCAGATATGCATGGACCACCTCCAGGGTTAAGGGAACAACTAAATAAGGAAGTAGGGCATAGGGTGTGCTTACTGAGAATATGACCAATGGGCCATGCAGTATAGGTGTGTAGAATGGAGAGGCTATGTAGAATGGAAGAAAAGAATCTAGGGTCAGTGGAGATTAAATCATGCCCTCTACCATGAGGCCAAGGAGATTCCATCTAGAGATCTGCCACAGATCAGATCAGACCCTCATCTAGATTGAGATCCAGATTCATTGGAGATTCAATCAGGAGATGCATCTATCATCTGAGATACTAGATTCAACCATAAGCTGTATCTCAAACCCAAGGGGAAACTCTGAATAACAACTTAACCATATTCTAGTGTTTATCCTTGTTTGGCAATAAAGTCTCATGGTCACGTGCTTGTCATGTGACTCTTGTGTATCTGAATGTTATATTCATAACACCTATGGCTGATCCCAGACCTCCAATAGTTTCTGACCCCTCCATAAATTGGGGCACTCAGTACTAGCATAAGGGTGCACCATATAAGGTGAAGCCAAGCCCCATCCACTCCAGAGTTATCCAGAGTACCCCTGGAGTATGTCAAAATGTTTATAACATACTGAGATACAGTTCCATAGGCTTGGTGGTGGAGAAGAATAAATCTAATATGGTAGTGGTTAGAGAGGGTTAGGAAAGGGTGAATGTGGGTCAGCATCAAATGGAAGTAGGGGAAGGTGGAGCCTGGGCTCAAGGGATCTGTAAAGAGGAAGAGAGTTTATGAATGAGGTCATGATCTTCTTGTACTTCTTCTTGAAAGGGGACTAGAATATTTACAAGCATGTCTTCTGGAGTGGAAGGGTAATCCAGAGGAGAGGAGTTCTCAGGCTCTGAAGTGGACTTGAGAGAATCTGAGGTAGAGGTGTGAGGCTTACCCCAGAGGAAATTGAACAGTAATGGTTGTTTGGGTGGAATAGTGGGAGCAGACTATAGCAATAATAGCCACAAGTAGAATATGCTACTTTTTTTGTTATGCTAGGCCCAAGTAGGGAAAGGTGTAGACCTTGCTGTGGAAAATAAAAAAGGCAAACCAAAAATAAGCCTCAAGATGAGTAGAGAGCAACAAATAAAGCATTATACTCAAGTGGTACCAGCTACACTCCCAGGGGTATGCTGAGATCAGATGCTGATGATCCTCTAGTTAAGTTCCAGGACACAAGCAGTGGATTCCAAGTACATAGATACAAGGACAAGTGGAGGTGTGAGAACTGTGAGGTAATTGCAAGGTAGAAGTAGCATGGGGAAAGATGGGACAGGAAGTATGCTACTTTATAGTACAACTAATAAGGTTCAAGTGGAGATCAGGTGAGTAATCATGCTGATAAATGATGAGTAATGTATCTGTGTAGAAACAGATGAAAAAAGATGGAATGATTAAGAGTCAGCTGATTAGAAAATAGAAGGCCCAGGCAAAGGGCTTAATAAGAGAGTAGTCTAGGTAAGGCTAGAGCATGGAAAGAGCAGAATCTATGAGTAAAGGTGAACAAGAAAGCACCTCAAGGTGCAAGAAGAGCAGAAGCTAAGATGAGGAAAAGAAGAGAAGAAAGAGGAAAAAAAGGAAAATGTAACAAAGATATTGGTTTTATTGTCAGATTTAAATTGAATAGAAAGAGGGCAGTGTGGATTCAGGGTAGCAAAGCCTGAGAAGCCATTACACTAGTGTCCAGGAACAACCCTTGTTATTAGCAAGAGCTATCTAGGAGTAAAAACAAAAATAATATGATAACAAGTGATTAAAGCTGGAAGCCTTGTACTATATCTTACTAGCTATTTATATCTATTCTAGGTAAGCATGGATTATCCCTGGGACATAGGGTAATATTAAATAAGGAAACTGGGCATAGGGCATGCTGACTAAGAGTATGACCAATGGACCATGTGGAAGAGATGTGTATAAAGAGACTATGTAGAAATGAAAGTATTAGAATTTAGAGTAAGTGGAGATTAAATCATACCCTTAGCCTTGAAGCTAAGAAGATTCTATCTAGAGATCTGCCACAATCAGATCTGACCCTTATCTAGATTGAGATTCATTAAAGATTAGATCAGGAGATGCATCTGTTATCTGAAATGCTAGATCTAATCATAAGCTGTGCCCAAACCATAATAAAGAGAACTTTAAATAACAACTTAACCATATTCTAGGGTTTGTCCTTGTTTAGCATAGAAGTCTCATGGTCACATGCTTGTTATGTGACTCTTCTGCTAGTAAACTGTTTATTAATAACAATTTCAGATAAATGGAAATGTTTAAATAGTAGCCCTTGTTAGCAAACAATAGGGAAATACCTATGATAGTATTGCAGCATTGTTGTAAGCAAACTCCATGAGAGGCAGGAGTTTGGACCAGTTATCTTGCTGGTTGTTACAATGGCAATATGGCACTTTATGCAGATAAGCTTCTAACTCTAATCTGATGTGTTTTTGAGGTTATGCCAATATTGATATTGGTTTTGATGAAAAATAATGGTAATAATGGTAAATGCCTAACCCTAAATGAGGTATAGGACTTAGAGAGGGAAGTACTCTGGGTAGCTAGATCAAAGAAGTGAAAAGAGAATACTGGATGCTTATTAAGATAACTAGATGTCTAAACAAACAAGTGCTTAAAGCTAAAAAGCTTAGAGCTATATGAATAACCTATTTATACTATCTAGAATGGTGCACAGATCACCAAGCATACCAGGAATAAATACTAGAAAGACAACTGGGCATAGGATGAGAGTAAAGGATATGACTAATAAGTTATGCATATTAAGGGTTTGGAATGAAAGAGAAGTCTAAGTATGGAAAGGATAACTTTAGGGTCAACAGATATAAGTACAGTATCTTAGCCTTAAGGCTAAGGAGATCCCATTTGAATCTCTGCCACAGATTAAATCCAAGATCAGATATTATCTAGATTTAATCAGAAGATATCCATCATCTAAGATCTTGCTGACTAATCCTGTGCTAACCCTTTAGTTAAGAAATACTCTGATAAGACTTAATCATAAACTAGAGTTACGCTCAATCTGGCATAGAAGTCTCATGATCATGTGATAAGCACATGACTTTTGTGTATTTAAACTTGTTATTTATAACACTGGTAGTTGCAATAAATGCATAGATACTGCTTCAGGGTTTGATTTATTTGCTTGATTTAACCATTATCTTTCAGATAATAGCCAGAGGTAAAGTAAAGATGGATGTTGAGGGCTTGACCCAGGTGTTATATCCCATACCTCCAACTCAATTTCAACTCCATTTTAACCCAGCTTATAACTGGTCCTTATATTCAGTAAGCTACTCTAGCCCTCTGACTTTTCTTCAGGCAACTCCAGCCCTTTATCATTATTTTAGTCTGCTCCAACTATGCATGTATGCTTCCCACCCCTCAGTGGTATATGCTTCTCTGGCCCTCTACTCCTGCTCCACCCTATTCTGTTTTCAGTTCTGTTTTTGTTCCAGTTAAGTACTACCTTCGTTCAAGTTCATTGTTTCTGGACCATTCCAGTATAACTCCATTGCCATTCCTGCTCTCAGTTACTGTTACCATTATTGTTACTATTACTATTCTGTTCCTGTTCCTTGCTTTTTCTTGTTTCATCCTTTTACCCTTCAGTTTCAGTCTGACATGAATGGACATTGTCTTTCCTAACATCTCCATTTGTTTCTTAGATATTTAGATATCTGCTTCACTTCTGAGTTTGCACCTATCTCACTTTACTACACTTCTAATTAGTTCTGCCTCTCTGAGGTATAAGTACTATAGTCTTGTATCTTGTACCTTAGTACAAATATTGACATAAACACCCTCTTGTCATTGTCCTTACTCTGATTAAGCCCTTAAGCCCACTCTAACTCTCTGGGTTACTCTAGAGAATCTCCAGGGCCAAGTAATATCCTTGAAGGAATCATAAGGTCCCAACCTCATGACTAGGCTTGACTCTCCTTATCCTGCCTGTCCCTCTTGTTGAGTGCCAAGGCAGTTCTCTTTCTCACCTCTGACATTTATGTAAATTGAGACATTGGAAAGTGCAAAGATGCACCACATAAGATGAAGCTGAGTTCCATTTAATCAACCAACCCTTCTCAAATCCCTTTGAAAGTCTCTGGATATTCCTGGAGTTTCTGGAGTATAACCTTCCCTTAGGTTCATGCACCACTAAGGTATTGGAACCTGTTAAAACTTTCCATCCCACTAAAAAGAGACTGTTAAAACCTATACCAAGACAAGTATACTTTTAACCAGTTCCTCTTTTTTTTAAATAAAACCCTTGATGCTGGAGGAAGATCAGAACTCCAGGGTGCTCTGGAGGGTTCTGGGGAAATCTAGGAAGGGTTTCAATGGTCAAATGGGACTCAACTTCACCTTATGTGATGTGCTCTTGCACTTCTCCATTGTCCCAATTTACATAGATGTTGGAGTGGGTGATAAGGCTGTCTCTATGCTCAACAGGAGGGACAGGCAGGACAAGGAGAGTCAAGCCTAGTCATGGGGGTGAGGCTTTATGACTCCTTTGAGGATATTATGTAGCCTCAGAGATACTCTGGAGTAACCTGGAGGGTCAGAGTAAGCCCAAGGGCTCAAGCAGAGTGAGGATAATGACAAGAGGGTTTTCTGGTGTTTTTGTCAATATTTGTACTGAGGTACAAGATACAGAACTACAGTACTTATACCACAGAGAGGCAGAACTATCTAGAAGTGTAATGAAATAAAACAGGTACAAACTCAGAAGTGAAGCAGATGTCTAGATATCTAGGAAATGAATGGAGATGTCAGAAAGACAATGTCCAATCATGTCAGACTGAAACTGAAGGGTAACAGGATGAAACAGGGGAGAGCAAGGAATAGGAATGGAACAGGAATAGTAACAATGATGATAATGGTAGCTGACTGGTAATGGTAATGGAGTTATATTGGGATGGTCTGGAGATAACGAAGGGGAACTAGGGTAGTACTTAACTGGAGCAAAGATAGACTGGAAGTGGAATGGGGCAAAGTGGGAGCAGAAGCCCAGGGAAGCATATAATGCTGAGAGGCAGGAAGTGTACATGCATAACTGGAAGAGACTGGAATGATGACGGAGGGCCAGAGTTGCCTGGAGGGGAATCAGAGGGCTGGAGTGACTTACTAGGTATGAAGACCAATTGTAAGCTGGGTCAGAATGGGGTCAGAATTTGGGTTGGAGGTCTGGGATATGACAGAATCTGACCTTTGCCCTCTAGTCATAAGGGTTTTGTTCAGGAAGGAGATTAGTATACATTTTAACAGTATATTCACACTGGGATTGGTTTCAACACCAGGAAACAGAAGAAGTGGGAGACAAACTTGGAATCATAATTAAAGGTAATATGGAAGGAAACTCTGTGTTTGAAGAAAACATGAAGTAAAAAGAGTTTAGCAAGCTCTGGAGAGGTTATTTTATTGTCTGTAGGAATGAAGATGCACTACTTCAATAGATAATCTACAATGACAAGAATGGCAGTGTAACTGGAGAAAGCTGGAAGTTATTTAATGAAATTCATAGAGATGGAATTTCATGGCTTTTCTGGGATGGGGAGCTGCTTGAGGAAGCTGTAGGGTTCATGATGGAGTACCTTGGCATGGGCACAGGCTATATATAAGGAAATGTACTCTTTAACAAATGCTTGAATGTCAGGCCAGATATATTTTTAGCAGATGAGTTCCAGTGTTCAATTCTGTCCAAAGTGTCCAGATAAGGAATGGTTGTGCTTGTAACAGAGTACCTGGAGGCAGAGGTCAGAGACATCTGGGATATAAATGCAGTTGTTCAGACACAAGAAGCCTTCTGGATCTTTTGATCAATGAGGGTCAGTGTTATAAAAGTTGTGACATACTTCAGGGATACTCTGGATAACTCCAGAGTGGATGGGGCTTGGCTTCACCTTATGTGGTGTGCCCTTATGCTAGTACCAGGTGCCCCAATTTATGAAGGGGTTGGAAATTATTGGAGGTCCAGAATAGACCATAGGGCTTTTCCCAATAAGAGGTATGACATCAAGTCATGGGGTAAGTTAAAAGACTTAGGGTAGGATATGATGTCAAGTTGTGAGGCAGGAGGGGTCTGAGGAGATTGTAACATTGTGTTATGGTTGATATTCAAACTGAGGTACAAGATACAGAGCTTCAGTACTTATACCTCAGGAAGGCAGATTATCTAAGGAGGGAACAGAGATATGAAAGGAGTTGTCTCATAAGTAAAGCAGGTGCCAATGCATCCTGGATACGAATGGAGATGTCAGAGGAGACAACATCAAATAATGTCAAACTGAAACTAAATGATGACAGGGAGAAGCATAGCACAAAGAAACAGGAATAGGAAGTGAGGTTGGAGAAACTACAGAGTTATATTGGAATAGTACAGAGTTAGCATAGGTAAAGTTGAAACCAATCATTAGATGGAAAAGACAGAGGTAAAGAGAACTAGGAAATATACAGCTTAAAGCATAAAAGCAACTGGAGTTGCACCAGAGACATAGCAGAGTTGACCTATTGGCATGGGATGTGACAGTTAGGCAAGTGGGTGCTGGACAAGTGGGTAGAAATGGTGGAATCAGAAGAAAGTGCTAAGAAAATGTCACAATGGAGGATTTTGAGGTCAAAGAGAGATACAGATCAGAAAACTGGAGATGCTAAGAAGAAAGCCTGGAGTAATACAGCAAGTTGCTTCTACATAAACACAGGCTGGAAATTATGTGGATTAACATGGGCATAGTTGCTATTCCCCTCTTTGGGATAGATGTCCCAACATCTAGTCAATATAACAGGCTTAGTGTTATAAACTGACACTATTTAGATAGGAGTTACTTTTATTTTTACTCTACACTAGCTTTTTTTCTCTATTTAGATCCACTTTAGCCCCTTTCTTATGCCCTATGTCTTTATTTAGCTAGTTCATGTATATCTCATGGCATGGTTAGCTAATAGTATATAAGGGCAAGGGCCTAAACTGGATTCTTCAGTTTAGAGCACTTGTTCCATGGTTGCTCTTTTTCTGTATGGGCATTTCTCAAAGCTTCCTTTCTCTTTTGAAGTTTGAGTCCCTAACAGGTGGAGTTGAGGAGCAATAGAGCAAGAGGAGGGCAGAGGAGGGGCTGGTATGCTGGAGATGTGATGATTAAGGACTGAGATGTGAGGTGGGCCCTGGCAAGTCAACATCATGCCTTGCCTGCATAAAGGCAAAGACAATGTGTGATTGCCCTGGCCAGCAGAAGTCAGAGAGAAAGCAGAGAAGAAAGGAAGGAAAGGATGGAATGCCCAGTAGCAGGGCAGGCTCAGAGAAGACAAAGAAGAGTCTTTGGCAGATGACAAAGGGCTATTACCTAATGGAGATGTCCATAAGAGAGATGGGTGGAAAGATATGGTAGAAGATAAGGTGCAAGAACTGGCTGCTAGAATAGCTGGTTGATGCTTTGAGTAAGGCATGGGTACCAGAGAGGAAAGATGCCAGAGGTTTGGAGGGCATGTCAGAGAATGGGAAGATTGACAAGGTAGTGAAGGAGCTCTTGAATCTGTGTGTGGAGGTCAGAGAGATCATGGTAGTAGATGATGAGGACAAGAAGAAAGTTGAAAAGGCAATTATTAAGTAGGTGGAAAATCTTGTGACTAGATTGCTGGATCAACAAACTCACTATAAGATGGCCTGGGTTTGTCTAAATAACAGAGATAAAACTCCTCAACAATTATTAAACTCCAGCATAAACTATGAAAAGCTGATACTCTTCTTGTTATACCAGCATAATCTGGGCTTAAACTCCAGGGGTTTCCAGAAGATCTGGAGATCTTTGGCAAAGGATCAAAATGGATTGTGCTGATTGAAAAGGACTTGGCTTTATCTTATGTGGTGTGCTCTTGCACTTCACAGTGTTCTAATTTACAGAGAGATTGGTCATGGGAGGGGAGGATATTCTTGACATTTAATGTGGGGAAAGTAGGCAAGACAAGAAAAGTCAAGCCTAGTTAGGGAAGTGGGGTCTTACAATTCCTTCAAGGATATTGCTCAGCTCTAGAGGGTCAAAGGGTAAGCTAGGTAGCTCAACTAAAGTAAGGACAATGAAAAAACAAGGATATTATGTCAATATTTATACTAAGGTACAAGATACAGGACTACAGTACTTATACCTCAGAGGAGCAGAACTATTTAAAAGTGTAGTGAAGTGAGACAGGTGCAAACTCAGAAGCAAAGCAGATATCTAAATATCTAAGAAATGAATGAAGATATCAGGGGAGATAATGTCCAATCATGTCAGACTGAAACTGAAAGATAACAAAAAGAAGTGAGGGAAAGCAAGAAATAGGAACAGGAACAGTAATAGTAATAGTAACTGAAAGTGGGACTAGGTATGGAGTTATAGTGAAGTGATCTGGAGAGGGCAAAGTGAAACTAAAATAGTACTTAATTGGAAACAGAGATAGAATAAGAAACAGAATAGGGCAAAAGGCCAGGGAAGCATATATTAATGAAAAGGCAGAAAGTGTACATACATAGCTGGGATGAAATAGAATAGTGACAGAGGGCCAGAGTTGCCTAAAGAAGAGTCAAAGGGCTAGATTGGCTTACTGGGTATGAGGACCAGTCATAAGCTAGGTTGGGATTGGATTAGAATTGGGTCAGAGGTATGGGATATGACAACAATCTCCAAAGTGTGACCTAATCTAGTGGCAAGAAGTTATGAAGTCTTTTCATTAGTATCTTCATAACCTAACCATTTAACCAAGTATAGTAGTTTGCAGTGCCTCCTCCTGCAATCTATCTTTGAGTTAAGAATTTTGGAGATTTTAAACTCCAGTTCACCATTGACTCCAACTGGTGATGGGTGTGGTTGAATGCAGTTGGGGATCATATTGGGGACAGAGGTTTCAAGTTAAGAGATATGAAATACCAGGTGAATGGACTTTATGTTCTTTAGGAGATGGAGTGTAAAGAACAGTAAATCTGCCTGAGCAATAATGGGATAAGGATCTATGTTCTTTTTGGCAAGTTTTTTGAATGGCCATGTAGTTCTAAAGTACTTAGCCTTGATAAATACCTGGTCACCCACTTCAAAGTCCAGTATCAGAGATTATTGAATATTTGCAGGTCCTTGATATCTGATTTGGATAGCAGTTATTTCTTCAGGAAGGAAGGTATGAAGTGAGTCAAGGTCAATGGTGTATTCTTAAGCTTGGATAGAGGTGAGATCACATTCTGGGTAAACAGAGATGTTTAAATGGTAGCTCTTGTTAGCAAAAAACAGGGAAGCACCTGTGGTAGCATTGGGAGCATTGTTATAAGCAAACTTCACAAGAGGCAGGAGTTTGGACTAGTTGTCTTACTGATAGTTGCAATAAACACATAGATACTACTCCAGGGTTTGATTCATTTGCTTATTTTGACCATTACCTTCTGAATAATAGCTGGAGATAAAATAGAGGCAGATATTGAGGACTTGACCTAGGAAATGGAAGAAATGGGAGACAAACTTAGAACCATGATTGGAGATAATGTGGGAGAGAACTCAGTGTTTGAAGAAAACATGGAGTAAGAAGATTTAGCAAGCTCTGGGGAGATTACCTTATTGTCTGTAGAAATAAAGATACACTGCCTTGATAGACAATCTACAATGACAAGAATAATGGTGTGACTGAAGAAAGCTGGAAGTTATTTAATGAAATCCATAGAGATGGAATTCCACAGCTTTTCTGAGATGGAGAGCTGCTTGAGGAAACTATAGGGTTTGTGACAGGGTACCTTGGCATGGGTGCAAGCTGTATATAAGGAAACATACTCTTTAATGAATGCTCAAATGCCAGGTGAGGTATATTTGCAGCAGATGAGCTCCAGTGTCCAATTCTGTCTGAAGTGTCCAGACAAGAAATGGTTATACTTGTAATGGAGAACCCAGAGGTGGAGGTCAGAGATGTTAGGAACATAAATGTGATTGTCTAGATGCAAGAAGTCTTCTGGGTCTTTTAATCAATGAGAGTTGGGTGAGAGGGTGCTGGACAAGTGGGTAGGGGCAGTGAAATCAAAAGGGAGTGCTGAAAGAATGTCATAATAGAGGATTTTGAGGTTAAAGGGGAATATAGACTGGAAAACTGGAGACACTAAGAAGGAAGCCCAGAGAAATGCAGTGAGTTACTTTTGCATGAACACCAGATGGAAATTGTGCAGATTAATGTGGGCATAGTCACTATTCACCTTTTTGAGATAAACATCCCAATGTCTAGTCAAGGTGTCAGACTTAGCATCTAAATGATCTGGGTGAAAACAGATAATCAGATTAAACTAAGAGAGAAATTCTGACCACTGGGCTTGCTGGCAAGTCAGAAGCTTGAACATAGCAAAATATTCCAGGTTCTTGTGATCAGTAACAATATCATGTCACTGAAACCTTTAAGGTAATGTCACCAAGTCTTAAATGCAGTGAAAATGGTGAGAAGCTCCTTATTGTGGATGTTATAGTTGAGTTCTGGTGTGGTAAGCATATGTGAATAGAAAGCAACAGGGCAGATCTTATCATTCAAACACTAGAGCAAAAGGATTCCAGCAATTGCATAGTTTGAAGTGTCAATTTCAACAATAAAAGGAGCATTGGGGACCTAATGGGTCAGAATAGGGGCTGAAATGAAAGCATCTTTGAGGCACTGGAAAGTAGTGTAACAAAAAGTGTTGAAGTCCCAATGAGCTGATTTGCAGATAAGACAAGTCAGTATCATATTCCATATTTTTGATTCAATTCTGATCCAATTCCAACCTGGCTTATGACTGGTCCTTGCACCCAGTAAGTCAATCTAGCCCTCTGACTCTTCTCCAGGCAACTCTGGCCTTCCATCACCATTTCATTTCACTCCAGCTATGCATGTACACTTTCTACCTTTCCATTGGTACATGCTTTCCCAGCCCTCTGCTTCCACTCTACCCTATTCCATTTCTTATTCTATCTCTGTTCCCAGTTAAGTACTACCTTAGTTTTACTTTGCCTTCTCCAGATCACTTCACTATAACTCCATACCTAGTCCTACTCTCAGTTACTGTTACTATTTCTATTACTGTTACTGTTACTGTTCCTTGTTTTCCCTTACTTTTTCCTG
>JBBPKN010001681.1:0-13313 GCA_038089275.1 Pulveroboletus cf. rosaemariae | reverse complement strand
ACAATGTAGTACTAAACAGAGGAAACCCAAGCAGGGACCCATAAGAAACAGAAACAAAGCTCAATCAACTGCAAGTAGGAAAAGAAAGAGTAATCGCAGTGCAGTCATAACAGAAGAGTGAGCTTTCCAGGAAGATGGAAAGGGACAGAGATGCCCAGAGAGGGCAAGAGACTTTTTAATATGTGAGACAAAATATGGGGAATGCATTAGAGTGCAGAGGAAGAGGGGTGGAGCTTCTGAAGCCTGGTTGGTCAGCAAGGTGGGTATACCTTAGCTGTAAAAATAAGAAAACAGATGGTGGGGGTGCCACAAGCAAAGAAGAATGAAGGGTCAAATGCTACAAGTTTGAATAAGGTCAGAGGTGGATGGAGTTGTCTTTCTGGTAGGTATATCAACAGACAAAACTGGCCTGCTATAGAGAGCAGAGCAACACAGAGATGACTGTGCACTTAGGCAGCAGAGTTGTAACTACCAGATAATGATGAAAAAACTGTGGTTCAAGATCAGAGTTAGTTAAGACCAGAGTAGTACAGAGCTATGGGGGATGTGCAGGGTGCTAGCATGTGTTATTCAGTGAACAAACAAGGTACTACTCAATATCCAGGGTCAATGGACCACAGTGGGTGAGTTAGTGGTGTCTTAGAATCAGTGAACACAAACCATCCAGCAGAGGGTGATGCTAGGCATCAACAGAGTGAATTCAACAGTCTTTGTAGGATGTGTGGAGGTCCAATAGCTTGAGCAGATGAGGTGAAATTGAAGAAAAAGGGGAAATGTTGGAGAAAAGTGGAAGTGGGCAGAAGAGGGTCAGAGTATTGGGGCTTCCAAATCCTAAATAGAATGAGGTACCCAATGGGAGATCATAATAATTGGGAGTGCATGGAAGTGTGGTGTTGGAGATTGGAAAGACAAGGAGTACAGATTTAATAGACTTGTCATACTTGGGAGGCTGGATCTTGAAAGGCTAGAACCAATGACCAGAAATGGGTCACCTAGGAGTAGAGAACAGATATGAGAGGTTGATGACTGCCTATTGATGATCCTAGAGTGACTTGTCAAGAAAGGGGCCAGGAAACAGCTAGAGGATGCTTAGACTGTGATGGCAAGATCTAGGCATGAGAAGTTGGTCAGGATAGTCCAGAGTGACATGGAGTGGTTTTCAGTCAAGGATTAACAGGTGACAACAACATATCAGCAGACCAGAGTCAGCTGCCAGAAAAGAATGGAAAAAAAAAAACAGAGGGAGTGGAGCTTATGGGTAGCAAATCATAATCTAAACTGCATTTGAGGATCCATAAGGACTGGTGATGCTGTATGATTATAGGAAGTTACAGCTGCTCTGGAGAGCCCAGAGTCAGGAATAGGGGAATGCCAGGGTCAGGAGTTAGAAGTTAAATCTAAGCACATGTATCTTGAGCAACTGGGGTCAGTGACTGACATTCTAGAACATCAGAGTGGCTTGGAGAGGCTCAGAAGTCAGAGGCAGTAGGGAGCTTGCACCATAAAGAATAGATCAACTTAGGGATCAGATGCCTAGAAGAGCATGAGGTTGTAATGGTGTCATTGGTGATCATAGTCTGACAGATAGCACAAGGGATATATCAAAGTTCTGGAGATCTTGGAGGGATCACCTGTGAGTGCACCAAGCATGCAGGTGGTTCAGAGCTGAGTGTTGAGAGACAGTGGAGGCTGATTCTGAAGTAAAGGCTTGGAAAAGTGCAAGTGAGAGTAGGAATATACTGTTAAAACCAGTTCTTTTCTGAATGAAACCCTTGATGCTGAAAAAAGATCATAACTCCAAAGGAATCTAGGAAGGGTTTCATTGATCAAATAGGACTCAGCTTCACCTTATGTGGTGCACCCTTGCACTTTCCAGTGTTCTGATTTACATAGATGTTAGAGGTGGGAAGAGGACTATCTCAATGCTCAACAAGAGGGACAGGCAGGATGAGGAGAGTCAAGCCTAGTCATGAGGTGGGACCTTACAACTCCTTCAAGGATATTGCTTGGTTCTGGAGGTTCTCTGGAGTAACCCAGAGGGTTGGAGTGAGTCCAAGGGCTCAAGCAGAGTAAGGACAAAGACAAGAAGATGTTTATGTTGATATTCCTACTGAGGTACAAGATACAAAACTACAGTACTTATATCTCAGAGAGGCAGAACTATCTAGAAGTATAGCAAAGTGAGACAGGTGCAAACTCAGAAGCAAAGCAGATGTCTAAATATCTAAGAAACAAATGGAGATGTCAGGAAAGACAATGTCCAATCATGTCAGACTAAAACTGAAGAGTAACAGGATGAAACAAGGGAAAGCAAGGAACAGGAACAGAACAGGAATAGTGACAATGATGGTAATGGTAACTGAGAGCAGGAAAGGTAACAGAGTTATACCAGAACAGTCCAGAGACAATGAAATGGAACTAAGGTAGTACTTAACTGGAACAGAGATAGACTGAAAATGGAATAGGGTGGAGCAGGAGCAGAGGGTCTGGGGAGTGTATACTGATGGAGGGGTGGGAAGTGTACATGCATAGCTGGTGCAGACTGGAATGATGACAAAGGGCCAGAGTTGCCTGAAGGGGAGTCAGAGGGCTAGAGTAGCTTACTGGGTACAAGGACCAGTTATAAGCCAGCTTGGGATGGGGTCAGAATTGGGTCAGAGGTATGGGATATGACATCCCCCTTTAGGCCTGAACCCTTGAAGGTTGTTAGCCTGGGGTGCAGAGGGTACAGACATGTGATCTGAGATAGTGTGGTGATGGGCACATGATCATATGTTAGCACCATTAGGGTAATTAAACAGAGCAGTGTGGAAGTAATGAGCATGTGACCTTGTTTAGTGACAATGGGGTGAAAGAGTGGAGTTGTCAGCTTACTCATGAATAAAAATGGTTACTTTAGCACAACTTGTCCTTTTCTTTAGTACAACAACATGGCCTTATTTAATGACATTGCAACATGGACAGATGAGCAGCTCATGGAGCTCACTGACAATAATGAGGCATTGAGTGACATCAAATACACTGAGTGCAAGAGATGTGCAAAGGCAAGGAAAGAAGAAGAGCAGAGAATGGCAGAAGAGGCCCAGAAGGCCATGGAGGAGGCTGCCCAAAGGCAAGCCAAGGAGGCTGAGAGGGCCCAGCAGGTGGTAGAGGCAGCTGCCCAAGAAAAGGTAAGTACCATAGTCATTTACCTGAGAGCAAGATAGCTGAAAACCATCAGGTGGTGTGAATGCAGGCTCAAGCAGGGCCTAGCAACAACAAGGGGAAGCAGAGGGTGGAGGAGGCACCAGCATGCTGGAGATGTAAGGATAGGGGAATGGAGTGCAAGATGGGCATGGGAAAGTCCACATTGTGCTTGACCTGCCAAAAGGCCAAGGCAAGATGTGAATGCCCAGAGGAAGAGAAGCCAGTACAAAAACAGCAATGAAGGAATGTAGAGGAGGAGTAGTCTAAGAAGAGGGCATGCTCAGAAGGAGCAGAGGGCAGCACTGAGCAGATGGCAGAGGGCTGTTACCTGCTAGTGGTGACCATACAGAAGGTGGGGGGCAGGGTGGTGTGGAAGATGAGAAGGGAGAACTGGCTGCTAGTGCAGCTGGTCAATATCCTTTATTTCATGTGGAAAGTGAGCAGAGAGGATGCAGAGAGTGGGCTGAAGGATGGCAAAGAGGAAGAGGTGGCAGAAAAGATGGCAGAACTCAGAATGAAGATTCAGAAGGAAGTGGGAAGAGAAGAAGACAAGAACATAATGATACTAGAGTAGAGTGATAGTAGCTCTAGTTAGTGTCTTTATAAACAGAGGTTGGGGTTTGAAATTGGCTCAGGGATTGGAAGTTAGAATATGAAAAGGGGCATTAAAGACTACTTAAATAAAGACCTTACAAACCTTGAGTGATCAAGTTTGGAGAAAAGGCAGAGTAATCCCAGAAAGTAAGATTTCTGCAAATTGCAATAACCTATCAAGATGAAGTCTCATGACCAGGCAAGTGGTGCCTTGGGTGGTCATGGGGCAATAAAAAGAACAAAAGAACAATCAAGAAGGGAATGGAAGAATTAACTGAATTCCCTAGAGGAATGAGATTAGAGACTAATGTTAAAATGGTCACTTCTGAAATAGAGTCAGAGAAACTGAAAAGGAATAAAGGAGAGCAGAAGTGAAGAGATATGGATATGGGGCTTTGGAAAGACTACTGAAGAAAAGATCAGAAATTAGACTAGAGCTCAATAGTCAAATAAAATATCCAAAACAAATGTTAGAAGGGTCAAATCTAGGGTGGGGAAGAAATGGAGTTGAGAATGGTTTCTTATCTCCAAAGGGAACTGAAACATGCTGATTGCCAGCAACAGTTCATCATGTGGCTAGAGATTGGAGCTAAATTGTTATAATGCACTTTTTCATTTTTTCCTTCTTTGACATTTTCTGATCACTACTGTAACTCTTCACAATCATCACATCACATGATCATTTCACCTCTTCACTTTTTCACTATGTCATATCTTCACACTTTTCACCTTCTCACATTTCACTTCTTCACAGGTCACAAATCTAGAGTAATCTAGATTCTGGTGGCCTAACACATGTTTCCCTGCTGTAGTTCCAAGATCTCCACTCTTCTTTTGCCATTGGTTGGCTTACTATACTTTATTTAGGGCCAGTACCATTTACATGGTCTGTGCACATCCTGTAGCAATATAAAAGGAAGGGCTGCTCAAGTCTGGGTTTTTCCCAGTCTTGTGCACTTGAATCCTTTGTGTTCTACAAGTCCCTTGGCTCTTACTATTCATCCTCTTTGCCTAGTTCTGGTTGCTCTATAATCAAAGCAACTGCTTAGGATTGCTCACACATATCAAGATTAGGTGTTCAGGTCTAGATTAATGCATCAGCAGCTGCATTTCACTTGCGCAAGACTCTTTACTTGGTCTGTGCAGAAAGAAAGGAAAAATCAAAGGTCACATCAGAGTTTTATGCCCACTAGATGTGCTTATCTCTGAGGGCACAAAGAAAGATTACAGGAGCTTATCAACCAAGCCATCTTAGGGTTCACAGGAGATGAAGAAGGAAGAAAAGAGTTTCAAAGGAGATTTGATGAGTTTGAGAGGCAGACAGGCCTTGACTTTAAGGCTACAAAGGCTAGAGACAGGAAGGTAGCAACTACTAAAACACTTCGCTCACTTTGCCCTTTCTCAGTTCTCAAAAAGCCTCAAGGACTTCATTTCATTTGCGCACCCCCCTGCATTCTTAGACCACTAAGCAAACATGTTCGCACCAAGAGAATATAAAGAATCAGAGGAGGACAAGCAGGAAGAGATCCCAGAATCGAGCCCCTCAATAGAGAAACCACCCCATGAGTTTCCCAGCTCTTTAATTCAGGACCCACAGAGATTGAGTAACAGAGGGTGGTCAGGAAGCCTCTTCCAGCCTAATCCATCCTTACATTCAAGGCCTAGGATGGAGAAAGACAGGGTAATGGAGTTGTTAAAAGAAGTAAAAGGATATGGAAGAAAGGTAGCGGATTCAGGAATGTGGGATGGAGATAGAAAGAAATGGAGGTTATGGTGGGCCAAGATGAGGGTCTGGGAGTTGTCCATTGAGTGGAAGGATAATCAGATAAGAGCTTCTGCTTTTCTTTCAAGAATGGAAGGAAAAGCAGAAGGATATGCACAGCTGACATTGGAAGGCTGTTTAGATCAAGGGCTTTGGCCCTCCAGAAATGAGCTGTTTGCAGACATCAAAAGATACTTCCACATCAATGAACTGGCCCACAAAGCCCTCAAAAGGCTGGAGAGACTAAGGTATACAGGAAGAATAGATGATTATCTGCAGGAATTCACAGTATTGAGAAAAGATGCAGAAATCTCTGATAAGCATGCAATGAAGCTGCTTAGGGAGCAAGTTCAATATCATGTCTACCAACAAGCAATGCTACAAGGACTTGAAGAAACCCCAAGGGAGCTGATGAATCAATTCCAAGTCATTAGCAGAGCCTATGAAAGGATGGCTGTTGAGTGCTCCACTCCAGCATCCAGGTATGCAAATCCTAGAGGTCCTCCTCCATGTCCTCCTTTCTCCACCTCCAATCCCACAAATCAATATCACCCTAGGCCTCAATGGCAAACCCCAGCTTGCTTTACAGCACAAGGAACTCAGCTGGGTAGAGGAGCCCCAATGAAGGTAGATGCAATGAGTTTTGGGAAGGAATGTTTCAAATGTCACAAGTGGGGACATTTGGCCAAAGACTGCCATTTTAATCTGCCATTCACCCCTCCTTCTGACTTTAATCCACAATGAACACAGGCTGGTGCCCCAGCAGATAATAGGGCCACATCCTGAAGGCAAATACTGACCTTTGGGGATTTCAAAAAGGTACAAGGGCAGCTGAATACTTATGAGGCACCCATGATAGATATGAGGACATTGGCAGCAGAAGCTGCAAAACAAAACCAAGGACAAGATTCAGGAATAGAAGAAATTCCTGAGAATAGCATGTATGGTGAAGCAGCTCGAGCATATTGGCTGGACAAGTTTCAGACTGAGCAGAAACATTTAAAATAGTTGGGACTTTGATCAATCAAGGTGATCGAGGTCTTTTTTTGTTTCCATCTTCTTCTGGTGCTTCATTATTTAACACATGTAACATCACACAGAATAAAGTTACTTCATCTGCCTATGAGGGGTCTCATATGAGCTTGGCTGGGGGCAATTCACCAGTACTTAATTCCTCAGAAAAAATAAAAAATAAAGGTATCAATTCAGTTGTCATATGAAGTTCACCTTTAACAGATATTTATAAAAACCTTGAAATATTAACTAATCATGATGAATTTTTGTTAGAAATACAAGTAAAAGGAATATGAAATGAACAATGGAATAAATGTGGAACTATTCATGCACTTCTGGACTCAGGAGCAGTGGTAACATTTGTGGATACTAACTTTGTCAGAAAACATCAATTAACAGAGATTCCCTTAGAACAAAAGGTAGAAGTATACAATGCTGATGAAACTAAAGGATTAGGGGGAGTAATTCAAAATAAAGTACTCCTTCAAATAAGTTTTATTGATGCTAATGAGCAATGTCAAGAGGAAGTAATTCCTGCTCTAGTATCCACTCTAGGAAAGATGGATCTAATCATTGGGTATGACTGGTTTAAAAAGAATAACCCCATTATAGATTAGAAAAAGAAAACAATTTTGATTCAAAAAGCTATGAAAATATGACAAGTCATTAAAGAAGAAGTTGATTTGGCAGATCAAGTCCCTAAGGAATTTCATGAATATCTGAATACTTTTTCCCAAAAGAAATCAGAAAGAATGCCTACCAGAAAACCATGGGACCATGTGGTAGATCTAAAAGAAGGATTCATACCAAAAAAAGGAAGAGTAATTCCTTTATCTGATACTGAAATGACAGAGGTTAGAGAGTTTATTAACAAGGAAACAGCTAAAGAGTACATTCGACCCTCCAAGTCACCTCAAACATCACCAGTTTTTTTTATTGGTAAGAAAGATGGAGGAAAATGAATGGTCATTGATTATAGGTATTTGAATGAGTGGACTATCAAGAATTCCTACCCACTTCCTCTAATTTCCACTCTCATTGATTGATTAAAAGGATCAGATTTGTTCACCACTCTAGATCTTTGATAGGGTTACAACAACATCAGACTTCATCAAGGTGATGAGTGAAAAGGGGCATTCACCATGCCCATAGGGGCTTATGAACCTTTGGTAATGTATTTTGGCATGTGTAATAGCCCTGGCATATTCCAAACAATGGTTAATGATATCTTTCATGATCTTTGGGGTTTTGTGATGGTTTATATTGATGACATTATTATTTTCACCAAAAACAAATTGAAACAGGAACATGCACAACTAGTTATACAAGTTTTACAGTGCCTACAAGAGCATGACTTATTTCTCAAATCCTCTAAATGTCACTTTATACAAGAAAAGGTGGATTATCTGGGAATGGTTGTTTCTAAAGACGGGGTTGAAATGCAAATGAACAAGGTGCAAGCTATTCAAGAATGGCCTCAACCATGCACCCTCAAGCATGTTCAAGCTTTTCTGGGTTTGGCTAATTATTATTGACAATTTATACAAGGTTTTGCTGACATTGCCAGACCACTTAATGATTTAACTTGAAAAGATAAGGTCTTCTCTTGGGATGGACCTCAACAAAAGGCCTTTGTTACACTAAAAAATATTATGAGCACTGCTCCTTTCTTAGTCTATCCAGATTCCTCCAAACCTATTTGGGTGGAAACAGATGCCTCTGATATCGCCACTGGAGCAGTTCTCTCCTACTTGATTGAAGGTTAATGGTGCCCTGCAGCCTATTTATCCCACTCCCTTGCCCCAGTGGAAAAGAATTATTCTATCTATGACAAAGAACTCTTGGCTGTCATCCAGGCATTAAAAGAATGGTGACATCTTCTTATTAATCATCATAATTTTGAAATCTGGACAGATCATCAGGTCTTGGAACAATGGAGACAGCCTCAAGATCTCTCCTCCCATCAAGCTCATTGGGTAGAGCTACTCATGAAATACCACTTTACCATCATTTATAAACCAGGTACTTCCAATGGTCATGCAGATGCTCTGTCTCACTGCTTTGACCATGGTGATATTCATGAAGAACCTAACAAACAAGTTGTCATGTTTCCCCCTGCCTTCTTTCCCACCCTCCCATCCCATGCTCTCTTTCTCATGAATATCTTTTTATTGGATGTTATAGCTGCTACTGGGCCTCTTCTGGAAGATGATATGCCTGGACTGTGTTATAATGCAGATGAAGGATATTTAACACATCAAGAAACAAATACAATATTTATCCCAAAAGAATTACAAATGGAAGCATTAAAACTATGTCATGACTCTCCTATTGCAGGACATGGAGGACAAAGGAGAACTTTACATTTATTAAAGCATTTCTTTTATTGGCCAAACCAGGCACAAGATACTATAAATTATATCAAGACCTGTCAAGCATGCGCCCTCATGAAGGGTTCACAAAAAGCACCTGCAGGCAAGCTTTTACCATTACCAATTCCTTCTAAACCATGGGCAGACATTTCTGCTGATTTTATTACTGGACTACCCAAGTCCAAAGGCTTTGATGCTATCCTAGTGGTAGTTGATAGATTCTCAAAAGAAGTAGTTTTCATTCCATGCTTCACAACTACTTCTTCATCAGATTTAGCCTTCTTATTTAGAGACCATGTATGGTGTCGACATGGACTTCCCTCTTCTATTGTTTTAGATCGAGGACCCCAATTTTCTTCTGCTTTCACACAAGAGTTATGCCACTCCCTGGGCATTCATCAAAAACTATCTACCTCCTTTCATCCACAAACAGATGGTTAAACAGAAAGGATAAACTGTGAGTTAGAACAATACTTGTGTACCTTCATAGCAAAGAAACAGGAGTCATGGGCAGATTGGATCAAGATTGCAGAGTTCTCTTACAACAATTCATTATCCACAGCTATGCAATCTACTCCATTTGCTATTACAAAAAAGTTCACTCCATGATTGGGCTTTGAAGCAGAGAAAATATCACATAGCTTTGCAAAAGAACTACAAAGAACTCATGAACAAATTCAAGAGTCCTTAGAGAAAGCTAAAGACAAAATGATTTAAGTAGCAGAGCAGAAAAGATCTGAAGCTCCCAAATACCAGATTGGTCAAAAAATCTGGTTATCCACAGAACATTTATCTCTTCCTTATCCTTCTCGAAAACTTTCCCAGAAATAGATTGGTCCTTATACCATTCTGGATGTGTTGCCAAATGCTGTCAAACTCCAACTCCCTGTTAATATTTGAATTTACCCTGTCATTAACATCTCCCAAGTTAAACCACATCATGATCCTCTTCCACAACAACTGCTCATTTGTCCAGACCCCATTGAAATCACAGAAGAAGGACATAAAGAATGGGAGGTGGAATATATAATGGATTCTCAGCTGAAAAAAGGGAGGTTAGAATATTTGGTTCATTAGAAGGGATATGATGCATCTGACCGCACTTGGGAGCCTAAGGAACATCTAAGAAACTCACCTCAGGCTGTTTCATCTTTTCATCTCCACAATCCTTCAGCCCCTTGCAAATTGCATGGACTTACCCTTAAAGACTTTCAATCCCATTTCTTTGCATATGAAAACATGACCATTTCTGTTCCACTATCCCTATCTTGTCTGGAATCTGAGACCTAAAGATGGGGTAGTGTTATAATGCACTTTTTCATTTTTTCCTTCTTTGACATTTTCTGATCACTACTGTAACTCTTCACAATCATCACATTACATGATCATTTCACCTCTTTACTTTTTCACTATGTCACATCTTCACACTTTTCACCTTTTCACATTTCACTTCTTCACAGGTCACAAATCTAGAGTAATCTAGATTCTGGTGGCCTAACACATGTTTCCCTGCTGTAGTTCCAAGATCTCCACTCTTCTTTTGCCATTGGTTGGCTTACTATACTTTATTTAGGGCCAGTACCATTTACATGGTCTGTGCACATCCTGTAGCAATATAAAAGGAAGGGCTGCTTAAGTCTGGGTTTTTCCCAGTCTTGCACACTTGAATCCTTCATGTTCTACAAGTCCCTTGGTTCTTACTATTCATCCTCTTTGCCTAGTTCTGGTTGCTCTATGATCAAAGCAACTGCTTAGGATTGCTCACACATATCAAGATTAGGTGTTTAGGTCTAGGTTAACACATCAGCAGCTGTGTTTCATAAATCAGAGTTGGGTCAGATTCTAGTAAAGCAGGTAGGGGGCAGAAATATTAAAGACATATTCCATTCCTAATGTCCTTATTTGGCAAGCTCCAATACTGGTCTGACAAACAGCTAGCTCCTTGTTCCCATGACAGGGTAGGTCTGATATGGGTCAAACATCTGGAATATATGAGGAGAAGAATAGCCAGCTGTATGGTTCTAGATTGGAGAGCTACTACACAATCATCAGGAGGACAGGGGTCTGGGACTAGAGGCATGGAAGGAGTAGCTGGAGGGGCAGAGCAGGCACAACTCAGGGGTTCAGCAGTTAGAAAAGGTGGGGGGTTAGAGTCTGTGGGGGACCACCTGGTTGTGGACACCATTTACAAGGTTGGTGATCATCTTTTCCAAGAGATAAAGGAGCAGAACAAGCTTCTTTATGACCTAGTCCAGATCAAGCTGGCAGAGGGCTGTCAGGCTGGGTATATTGTGGCAGGGGAACCAATAGTTGTCACTATTGACCTTGAGACTGAGGCAGAGTGGAAGGACTGTGGAGTGGTAGTCAGAGAGGACCCAGAGGAGTGGATGTTGTGCTGAGGGTTGCTTGCTGGTCTCACCTCCTTTATATAACAATTGAACATGTATGCTGATTGGATTGTACATTGTTCATGTGCTGCAGTGAGGGAAGGGAGATGAGCTACTTGGAAGAGAGATAGAGGTAATTGGAAATAATCAGAGATAGATGCAGTTGACATGGGTAGGGATTAGTCACTGCATGAGTGGTAAGGGTAGTTGGAGGGAGCAATTAGCACAGAGCAAGTCTGGTTATTGCACAAAGAGGTGGGCAGTTGACCAGGTAGGCTGGGCACTATGGTGGAAAAGATCAGAGATGGGATGGAGGGGGGTTGAAAGGGCAAGCAATGAAACTAAGGGAAGGGCACAAGCACTAGATGACCAGTAGGTTGAATTGCTGGTGCAATTAGTGGTTACTAGATGCTATTACTAGACATTATCCCCTTCTTAAGATTAATATCCCATTATCAACTAGGAGACAGAAAATACAAGGGACTAGAGGCAGTGCAAAGTGCAAAACAGAAGAGATCCAGAAATACTCAGAGAAACAGGAGGAAGGCTGGAAGAAAAGGCCAACCAAAAGGACAGGCATGGAAACAGGGAAATTCCAGAGGACATAGGAAAAGCAGAAATATTCCCAAAGAAAAAGAAAAACCCAGGGACAATGAAAGGACAGGTTCCTGAATGACAGATCAGAGGAACAGGAACTGAAGGCAAAGAGTAATGGAGTTATTGGAACAAGGCCAGAAGATCAAGGGATTCCCAGGGCAGAAAACAATAAAGGAGTTCAGAGGAGGTTCTGAAGAAATGAGCAGGATTTCAAGATGCAAAAGAGCAGAAAGTCTCCAGGAAAAGAATTCCTAGGGAAAAGTGGAAGGACAGGTTCCAAGACAACAGAGGAAAAAAGGTAAGGGAAGACCTGTGAGCAGGAATGAAGTCATCAGAAAACAATGCCTAAAGAGCAAGGATTTCCTGGGCAGGAGTCAGAGAGAATGGAGAGGTACAGAGAGAATTCTGCAAAACAAAGATTTTCCAGAAAGGGACAGAAAATGCCAAAGGCAATTGAAGGGGATTATAGGGAGGTGGCACATCAATGAAAACAATGTAGTGCCATACAAAGGAAATCCAAGCAGGTACCAATAAGGAACTAAAACAAAGCTCAATCAACTGCAAGTAGGAAAAGAAAGAGTAATTGTAGTGCAGTCATAATGGAATGGTGAGCTTTCTGAGGGTAATGAAAAGGGACAAAGATGCCTGGAGAGGGCAAGAGACTTTGGGCATGTGAGACAAAATGCAGTAAGTGTGTCAAAGTGCAGAGGAAAAGAGGTGGTGCTTCTGAAGCCTGGTTGGTCAGAAAGGTGGGTATATCTTAAAACTGCAAGGATAAGGAAACAGATGGCAGGAATGTCAAGGGCAAAGAGGAATAAAGGGTCAAATGCTACAAGTTCAGAGAAGGTTGGAGGTGGATGAAGTTGTCTTCCTGGTAGGCATATCAACAGACAAAACTGGCCTGCTATAGAGAGCAAAGTAATGCAAAGACAACTGCATACTTAGACAATGAAGTCATAACTACCAGATAATAATGAAAAAAATGTGGTTCAGGTTCAGGGTTAGCTAAGACCAGAGTGGTACAGAGCTATGGGGGATATGCAAGGTACTGGCATGTGTTATCCAGTGAACAGACAAGATACTACTCAATACCTGGGATCAACAGATCACAGTGGGTAAGTTAGCAGTGTTCTAGAATCAGTGAACACAAACCATCCAGCAGAGGGTGATGCCAGGCATTGACAGAGTGAATCCAACAGTCTTAGTAGGGTGTGTGGAGATCTAATAGCTTGAGCAGAAGAGGCAAAAATAAAGAAAAAAAGAAGTGTCAGAAAGAAGCAGGAATGTGTTACATTTCCTCCTTTTTCTTTCCCTCTTTTCCTTTTCTCTTGTCCTAGCTTCCACTCTTCTCACACCTCAAGTGCTCTCTTGTTCATTTGTCATCATAGATTCCGCTCTTCT
>JBBPKN010001680.1:0-13315 GCA_038089275.1 Pulveroboletus cf. rosaemariae | reverse complement strand
AGATTGCTCTAGACTTGTGACCTGTGAAGATGTGAAATGTGAAATAGTGAAGATGTGAAAAGGTCATGTGATGTGACAATGTGAAGAGTTGCAATGTTAATAAGATAAGTCCAAAAAGAGTAAAAATAAAAAAGTGTATTATAACATTATTGATGAGGTCAGTGTTATATCCTGTGCCAACAGGTCAACTCCACTATGACTCTGGTGCAACTCCAGTTGCTTTCACACTTTAAGCTGTGTATTTCCTGGTTCCCTTTACCTCTGTCCTTTCCTATCTAATGTTGATTACAACTTTACCTATGCTAACTCCATATTATTCTGATACAACTCCATAGTTTCTCTAATCTCACTTTCTATTCCTGTTTCTTTCTGCCTTGCCTCTTCCTGTCATCATTTAGTTTTTAGTTTGACATTATTCAATGTTGTCTCCTCTAACATCTCCATTTGTATCCAGGATGCATTGGTACCTGCTTTGCTTATAAGACAACTTCTTTCATATTTCTGTTCCCTCCTTAGATAATCTGCCTCTCTGAGGTATAAGTACTGTAGCTTTGTATCTTGTATCTCAGTTTAAATATTGACCATAACACAATGTTACAATTTTTCTTGACCCTTTTCTACCTCATGACTTGACATCATATCCTACACTAATGTTATAAAGTTGTGATGTACTCCAGAGGTACTCTGGATAACTTTGGAGTGGACAGGGCTTGGCTTCACCTTATGTGGTGCACCCTTATGCTAGTACTGGATGCCCTGATTTATAGAGGGATTGGAAATCCAGGGGTTTGGGATAGATCATAGGGCTTTTCCCAACAAGAGGTACAATGTCAAGTTGTGGAGTAAGTTGTGAGACTTAGAGTAGGGCATGACATCAAGTTGTGAGGCAGGAGGGGTCTAAGGGGATTGTAACATCATGTTATGGTTGATATTCAAACTAAAGTACAAGATACAGAGTTTTAGTACTTATATCTCAGGGAGGCAGATTATCTAAGGAGGGAATGGAGATGTAAAAGGAGTTGTCTCATAAGCAAAGCAGGTGCCATTGCATCCTGGATACAAATGGAGATGTCAGAGAAGACAATGTCAAATAATGTCCAACTGAAACTAAATAATGACAGGAAGAAGTGTGGCACAAAGAAACAGGAATAGGAAGTGAGGTCAGAGGAACTACAGAGTTGTATTGGAATGGTACAGAGTTAGTGTAGGTACAGTTGGAAAAAATCATTAGATAGAAGAAGATGAAGGTAAAGGGAACTAGGAAATACACAGCTTAAAGCATGAAAGCAACCAGAGTTGTACCAGAAATATAGTGGAGTTGGCCTGTTGGCATGGGATGTGACAACTAAGTCTCACAACTTACTTTACAACTTGACATCATACCTCTTGATGGAAAAGCCCTGTGGCTTATTCTGGACCTCCAACAGCTTCTGACATCTTTGTAAATTAGGGCACCTGATACTAGCATAAGAGTGCACCACATAAGGTAAAGCCAAGCTCCATCCACTCTGGAGTTATCCAGAGTACCCCTGGAGTATGTTGTGGTTTTATAACAGTTAGAGATAAGGGGTAGGGGATAGACATCATGAATGGTGTGTTTGTTGAGATATCTATAGTCTTGACATGGATAAAGCTTGCCATTCTTTTTCTTGACAAAAAAGAAGGATGAAGCTTGAAGGGAGTTTGAAGGGCAGATTTTTCCAGTGCAGAGATTCTTCTTAAGAAAGTTTTCCATGGCCTGTCACTCAGGGGGGGATAAGGGATAAACCTTACCTATCTTAGAGATGAATATGTTCTTAAGATTAATCTTGTAATTATAAGAGCAAGAGGGTAAAAGATGGTCAAGAGTCTTTGAGATATTGTTAAAACTTTATACCAATTACAGATATACTGGTAGACCTTCTATCATTATCTGCTTCATAAATGAAACCCTTATGACTAGAGGACAAAGGTCAGGTTCTAGTGCCTTGGCAGTGCATAAACCTAAGAGAAGGTCATAACTCCAGAGACTCTGGAGATGTCTGGAAGAATTCAGGAAGAGTTTCATTGATTGAATGGAACTCAGCTTTATCTTATGTGGTGTGCCCTTGTACTTTCTGGTGTACTGATTTACAAAGGTATCAGGGGTGGGAAAGAAAGCAATCTTGATGCTCAACAAGAGAGACAGGCAAGATAAAAAGAGTCAAGTCTAGTCATGAGGGTAGGGTCTTACAATTCCCTCAAGGATATCACTTAGCCCAGAGGTACTCCAGAGTAACCTGGAGGGTCAGAGTAAGCCTAAGGGCTCTAGCAGAGTAAGGATAATGACAAGGGGGTATTTATGTTGATATTTGTACTGAGGTACAAGATACAGGACTATAGTACTTATACCTTGAAGAGGCAGAACTATCTAAGAGTGTAGCAAAGTAAGACAGGTGCAAACTCAGAAGTGAAGCAGATATCTAAATATCTAAGAAATGAATGGAGATGTCAGAGAAGACAATGTCCAATTATATCAGACTAAAACTGAAAGATGACAGGAAGAAGTGAGGGGAAACAAGGAATAGGAACAGGAATAGAAATAGTAACAGTAACTGAAAGTGGGACTTAGAAACAGAGTTATATTGGAGTGATTCAGAGAAGGCAAAGTGAAACTAAGGTAGTACTTAACTGGAACAGAGATAGAACTAGAAATGGAATAAGGCAGAGTAGGAGTAAAGGCTGGGAGAGTGTATACTGATGGAAGGGCAGGAAGTATACATGCATAGCTGAGGTGGGATGGAATGGTGATGGAGGGCTGGAGTTGCCTGGAGGGGAGTTAGAGGGCTAGAGTGGCTTACTGGATGCAAAGACCAGTCATAAGCCAGGTTGGAATTGGGTTGGAATTGGGTTGGAGGTACAGAATAAAACAGATATTGTTAAAACTGTGATGTACTCTGGAGGTACTCCAGATAACTCCAGAATGGACAGAGCTTGGCTTTACTGTATATGATGTACTCTTATGCTATTACTGGATGCCCTGATTTATGAAGGGGTTAGAGAAGGGTTGGAGATTTGAGGTAAGCCATAGGGCTTTTCCATCAAGAGGTATGATATCAAGTCATGAGGCAAGTTATGAGACTTAGTGTAGAATACAATGTCAAGTTGTGAAGCAAGAGGAAATTAAGGATGATTGTAACATCATGTTATGGTCAATATTTGAACTAAGATACTGTCATATCCCATGCCAATGGGTCAACTCCACTATGTCTCTAATGCAACTCTGGTTGCTTTTACACTTTAAGCTGTATGTTTCCTAGTTCCCTTTACCTCTGTTTTTTCCTACCTAACAATTGATTATAACTTTACCTATGCTAACTCCATACCATTCCGATACAACTCCATTGTTCCTCTGACCTCACTTTCTGTTCCTGTTCCTTTGTGCTGTGCTTTTCCCTGTCATTACTTAGTTTTAGTTTGACATTATTTGACATTGTCTTCTCTGACATCTCCATTCATATCCAGGATGCATTGGCACCTGCTTTGCTTAAGAGATAACTCCTTTCATATCTCCGTTCCCTCCTTAGATAATCTGCCTCCCTGAGATATAAGTACTGTAGTTTTGTATCTTGTACTTCAGTTTGAATATCAACCATAATATGACATTACAATCCCCCCCAGACCCCTCCTGCCTCATAACTTGATGTTGTACCCTACCCTAAGTCCCTTAACTTACTCCATGACTTGATGTCATGCCTCTTGTTGGGAAAAAGCCCTATGGCCAATCCTGGACCTCTGATAGTTTCTGCCCCTCTGTAAATCAGGGCACTCGGTACTAGCATAAGGGTGCATTACATAAGGTGAAGCCAAGCCCCATCCACTCTGGAGTTATCTGAAGTACCTCTGGAGTATGTTGAAATGTTTATAACAGTATATTCAAACTCCTGCTTGTGCTGGTACTGCTATCATGTCTATTCATGTAACCAGAGCTTACTCCCACACTGTCCTAGATCAGTTCAAGAGCTTCTCTGCTTGTCATGCACCAGGCTCAGCCTCACAGACTCCTGCTTCCTCCCGCTTATCCACATCTAGTGCTCAAGTTGATGAAGCCCCTGATGGTTCCAAGGTTCCTTAACCTCCCCACACCCCTGACAACCATGGTGCCCAGCCAGGAGTACCAGATAAACCTGGAGATGACCCCTCCAATGGGTATTCTGATATTCTGGAGGATAACCCTGAATCTTTTCCAGACCTGGAATCTATTCCCATTCACTATGACACTATCACCAATCTTGCTAGCACCATCCATGGATTAGCTTGCTCTTCCTGTCATACCCCTGAAACATTGCAGCATACCAAAGTATGGGAACCAGACCAGTTCGACAGAACTGATCCCCAGAAGCTCCACATTTTTCTGGTGCAATGCAAATTAAATTTCCAGGATCATCCCAAAGCCTTTGCCAATAACTGAGCCAAGGTCACTTATGCTCAGTTCTACCTTAAGGGCATGGCATTGGAATGGTTTGAGCCTAACCTTCTTCTTACCAAAGACCCTAACTTCCACCCCTTGTGAATGGACAATTATAAGGAGTTCATTCAGGAACTCTGGACCAACTTTGGACCCCATGACCTGGTTGGAGATGCAAAGCACCAGCTAGACCAGTTGACTATGAAGGATGGTCAATAAATCAACAAATTGTTAAAACTTTCTATCCCACTAAAAAAAGACTGTTAAAACCTATACCAAGATGAGTATACTTTTAACCAGTTCCTCTTTTTTTAAATGAAACTCTTGACACTGGAGGAAGATCAGAACTCTGGGGTGCTCCAGAGGGTTCTGGGGAAATCTAGAAAGGGTTTCAATGGTCGAATGGGACTTGGCTTCACCTTATATGGTGTATCCTTGCACTTCTCCATTGTCCTGATTTACATAGATGTCGGAATGGGTGATAAGGCTATCTCTATGCTCAATAGGAGGGATAGGCAGGACAAGGAGAGTCAAGTCTAGTCATGGGGGTGAGGATTTATGACTCCTTTGAGGATATCACATAGCCTCAGAGGTACTTTGGAGTAATCTGGAGAGTCAGAGTGAGTCCAAGGGCTCAAGCAGAGTGAGGACAACAACAAGAGGGTTTTCTGGTGTTTTTGTTAATATTTGTACTGAGGTGACAGATTATCAAAACCCAACTACTGCTACTACTACTACTACTAGGTTGGAGTTCATTGGAAGGAGATATGAGCTCCAGAGGTCTCCGGAGATTTTTGAAGATTTCTGAAAATGGTCAAGTAGTTAAATAGCAGGTTCTTTATCAAACAGGACTTGGCTACAATGCCCTGGCATAGCCTTGGTGTCCTGATGTGCAGCAGGCTGGAGATAGCAGAGGAGAGCTTGCTCAGAGCTCAACAAGAGAGACGGACAAGATAAAGAATATCAAGTCCAGTCTTAAGGAGTAGAGTCATCAAGACTTATAGAAGATAGCCAATAGGCTGATCATAATCTCCAGCAGGGCCAGAGGGTCGGAGTGAGTTGGAGGACTCAGGTCAGATAGGGGTAGTAACAACAGTAAAGTTGTCACTTATTCCAAGTCAACATTAAGCCATAATAACTTTAATGCTGAAAACTCCGGAGTAACCCAGAGGGTTGGAGTAAGCCCAAAGACTCAATAAGAGTGAGGATGATGACAAGAGGATGTTTCTGTTAATCTTGTTGATATTCATACTAAGGTACAAGATACAGAACTACAGTACTTATACCTCAGAGAGACAGAACTATCTAGAAGTGTAATGAAATAAGACAGGTGCAAACTCAGAAGTGAAGCAGATGTCTAGATATCTAGGAAATGAATAGAGATGTCAGGAAGACAATGTCCAATTATGTCAGACTGAAACTGAAGGGTGATAGGATGAAACAGGGGAAAGCAAGAAACAGAAACAGAACAGGAATAGTAACAATAATGGTAATGGTAGCTGACTGGGAACAGTAATGGAGTTATATTGGGACAGTCCAGAGATAATGAAGGGGAACTGGGGTAGTACATAACTGGAGCAGAGATAGACTGGAAGCAGAATGGGGTGGAGTGGGAGCAAAAGCCTGGGGGAGCATATAATGCTGAGGGGCAGGAAGTGTACATGCATAACTAGGAGAGACTGGAATGGTGATGGAGGGCTAGAGTTGCTAGATATGAAGACCAATTGTAAGCTGGGTTGGAATGGGGTTGGAATTCAGGTTGGAGGTCTGGGATATGACACAAATACATAGTTGAGTTTAACAGAATTATATCCCAAGTCCAGGGTTATGGAGAAGATGCCCTTCACCACTATTTCTATAATGGTCTTCCAGACTGCATCAAAGATGACCTTTTCCATGTTGGCAAGCTGCCAACACTCATTGAGCTGCACCAGCTGGCCCAGACCATTAATGCTCACTACTAGGAGCACAAATCCAAACTTAGCCAACAAGGAAAGTTGTCTCATCCATTTAAGTCCTCTGATAAACCTGCCATATCCTCCACTTCAACCTTTGGCCCTAATGAATCAAGGAACAAGTCAGCTACTCACTCTGGCTCCTCCAAGTCATCCATTTCCCAGAAACAGAACTTATTATCCAAGCTTGGTAAGGATGGTAAGCTCACTACTGAAGAACACAAGTGCCAACTGGAGAATCACCTCTGTTTGTTCTATGGTATCATGGGGCATATAGCAAAGGACTGCCCCAAGTCTTCCTCCAAGGTGGCTAAAGCTCATGGTGTCAAAACCTCTGCTCTGGAAACCAAACTGGAGGCCTCTGTCTTAGAGGTGAAAAAATAGTCTGCAGCTTCTGAGACTCTGCATGGGCTGGAGGTTGCATTGATCCTTCCTGTGCTTTACTGGAGGTTAAACTTAACATGTCTGTTCTTTTAGATAATGCTTCACTTATGCCTCTTATTACCCTTGTTTCACAAAAAATTCCTTTATTTTCCACCCTGATTGACTCTGGTTCTTTAGATTGCTTCATAGACACCAAGTTAGTCAGTACTTACAATTTTCCAACTTATTCTGTTTCTCCATTGCAGCTCCAACTGTTTGATGGCTCTTCCAATTCTATGATTATTGTTACAATCGTAACATTCGCCACTGAAGAGTCACATGACCAGCACATGACCGTGGGACTTCATTGCCAAACAAGGACAAACCCTAGGTTATGGTTAAGCACCTTTATTTAATATTCTATTGCCTTATGGTTGGGAGCACAGCTTATGGTTGGATCTAGTATCTTAGATGACAGATTGCATCTCCCGATCGGATCTCCGATGAATCTGATCTCGATCCAGAAGAGGGTCAGATCTGATCGTGGCAGAACTCTAGATGGGATCTCCTCAGCCTCATGGTTGAGGGTATGGTTTAATCTCCACTGTCCCTGATCGGCTATTTATATTTAGACATCCTTCCCTTCCATTCCTCATTGCCTCCACTTGATACACCCCTTATCTGCATGGCCCACTTGGTCATATTCTCAGTAAGCATGCCCTATGCCCAATTCCCTTATTTAGTTATTCCCTGTGCCCTGGACTTGGTCCGTGCGCATTCTGGGATAGTATTTAAACCGTAGTACAGTCTATCTCAAGACCCTCAGTCTTGAGCACTTGTATCTTATCTCCAGTTACTGTTAATCGAAGATCAAGTGGCTACAGTATCTCCTGGCTTGACTCTCTTTCTCTCATCATTGCCATTCTTTATTCATCATCATCGACTACAACGACAAGCCAGTCCCTACTTTAGGGTTGGAGCCATCAACCTTATCGCAACCGCTAACTGCAACTGGCCCAAACATCAGGACTACGTCACCGTCTGATAGTTAGGAAGACCAACTGTAACAATTATGAATGCCATTGATCTTTCTGTTTGTTTTGAAACCAGTGATATCACTCCAATGATATTCTATGTCACTCTATTGAATGGATCTAGTTCTCTTGTTCTAGGACACAACTGGCTTGCCTGCTATAATCTGTTGATTAACTGGGTATCAAGTTGTATCTTGTTCTGATCATCTGAACCAAACATGCCAACACCCCCAAGCTCACCTCCACAGCCTCTGGTTTCTCTGACCCAAGCTGACTCTGAACCTGATTTACCATGTTCCCATGACCCCAAACCTCTGTCAATTGAGCTACTCAGCTCATCAGCATTTGCACATACCTGTAGCCTTGATGGCTCAGTCCCATTCTATCTGCAGCTCTGATCTCTGGAGAGTTATTTCTGTTCTGTTTCCATTTCTTCTCCTCCAGCTGACCTTTCTGGCATTCCTCAGGAATACCATGACTTTCCAATGTGTTTAGCAAAAGCAAGGCATTTACTCTTGCCCCTCACTGCAAGTTTGACCTGAAGATCAATCTGGAAGAAGGCACCTTACTGCCTGTTGGCACCACCTATTTCCTATTACCCTCTGAGCTTGAAGCACTCAGGACTTTCCTAGACAAAAATCTTGCTACCAGTTTCATTCAATCCTCTGCATCTACTCATGCTACCCCTGTCCTCTTTGTCTGGAAGAAGAATGGATCCCTTTGGTTGTGTGTAGATTTCTGAGGACTCAACAAGGTCACAAAGAAAGACCACTACTCCCTTCTGTGCATCTCTGATCTCCTTGATGCTCTGAGCCACACAACCATCTATACCAAACTTGACCTTAGGCACACTTACCATTTAGTTTGTATTGCTGAGGGCAATGAGTGGAAAACCTCTTTCCATACATGCTATGGCTCCTACAAGTGGCTTGTCATGCCATTTGGGCTTACCAATGCCCCTGCAGCTTTTCAGCAGTTTGTCAATTCTATCTTCACTGATTTTCTTGATGTTTTGGTAATTGTTTATTTGAATGATATCCTAATTTTCTCTGCTGACCGGACATTACATACCGAGCATGTCCGTGAAGTCCTCTGCCATCTCCAGAAGCATGGCCTCTTTGCCAAACTCAAGAAATGTGAATTATATACTGATTCCACTAAGTATCTTGGGTACCTACACTCTTTTTCTGGGCCCATGATGTCCCCTGAAAAGGTTTAATCCATCCTGGATTGGCCTGAGCCTTGCAAGCTTAGGGATATCCAGTTCTTCCTCAGTTTTGCTAACTTTTATTGCTGCTTTATTTGGGGCTACTCCAATATCATTGTTTCCCTGACTTGCCTCACCCACAAGTCTGCTTGTTGGGATTTTGATACTTCTTGTTGTGCTACTTTCCAGCACCTCAAGGATGCTTTTACTTCCACTCCTATTCTGACCCATTGGATCCCCAATGCTCCTCTTATCATTGAGACTAATGTCTCTGACTATGCAATCACTGAAATCCTCTCACTCCAGTGCCCAGACAACAAGGTCTGCCCTGTTGCTTTCTATTCATGTACACTCACTGCACCAGAACTCAACTATAATACCCATGATAAGGAGCTTCTTGCTATTTTCACTGTGTTCAAGACCTGGCATTATTACCTTGAAGGTTCTGGTTCTCCAGTAGATGTCATCACTAATCACAAGAATCTGGAATATTTTGCTATGTCTAAACTTCTGACCCACTGGCAAGCCCAATGATTGGAGTTTCTCTCTCAGTTTAATCTGATCATCCATTTTTGCCCTGGCCATTTAAGTGCTAAACCTGACACTCTAACTAGACAATGGGATATCTATCCTAGTAAGGGGAATGGCAACTATGCCCTCATCAATCTGCATAACTTCCAGCCCATGTTCACACAGGAACAACTCACTGCATCTCTCTGAGCTTCCTCTCTTGCATTTCTGGTATTCTGGTCCACATCCCTCTTTGACATTGAAACCCTCCATCATGACATCATCTTGGCACTCCCTTCTGACTCTACTACCTTTATCCACCATTCCAGTATCCTCTTATCCGACTCTCATTGGTCTAGAGATCCAGGAGGTTTCTTGCATTTGGACAACTGCATCTATGTCTCTAATGCTTTCAACCTCTGACTCCAGGTCCTCTGCTACAAGCACAACCACCCCTTATCTAGACACTTTGGTCAGAATCAGACACTGGAGCTCATTTGCCAAGAGTATACCTGGCCTGGCATTCAAGCATTTGTTAAGGAATACATTTCTTCATGTACAGCTTGCACCTGTGCTAAGATACCCCATCACAAACCCTACAGTTTCCTCAAGCAGCTCCCCATTCCAGAAAAGCTGTGGAATTCCATTTTTATGAATTTCATTGAACAGCTCCTGGCTTTCTCTGGTCACTCTGCCATCCTTGTTGTTGTAGATTGTCTATTGAAGCAGTACATCTTTATTCCTACAGATGACAAGGTGACCTCCCCAGAGCTTGCTAAACTCTTCTTACTCCATGTGTTTTCCAAACATGGAGTTTCCTTTCACATTACCTCTGATTGAGGTTCTGAGTTTGTTTCCCATTTCTTCCATTCTCTGGGTAAAGCCCTCAATATCCATCTCCATTTCACCTCTGGGTATCATCTGGAGAGTGACAGTCAAACTGAGTGAATGAACCAAACCCTGAAGCAGTATCTACACATTTATTGCAACTATCAGCAGGACAACTGGTCCAAACTCCTGCCCCTCACAGAGTTTGCTTATAACAATGCCCCTAATGCTACCACAGGTGTTTCCCCTTTCTTTGCAAACAAGGGCTACCATCCAAACATCTCTGTGCACCCAGAATGTAATCTTATCTCTACCCAAGCTTGAGAATATACCATAGACCTTGACTCTCTCCATGCCTTCCTTTGTGAAGAAATAGCTGCTGCCCAAGTCAGATACCAAGGACCCACAGATGCCTGACAATCTTCAGCACTGGACTTTAAAGTAAATAACCAGGTATTCATCAAGGCTAAGTACTTTAGGACTACATGGCCTTCCAAGAAACTTGCCAAAAAGAACTTAGGCTCTTATTCCATTATCACTCAGGCAGGCTCACTGTCCTTCATACTCCATCTCCTGGAGAACATGAAGTCTGTTCATCTGGTTTTTCATGTTTCTTAACTTGAACCCTCTGTTCCCAATGTGATCTCAGATTACATGCAACCACCCCCACCCCCAGTCAAGATTGATGGTGAACTGGAGTTTGAGATTTCCGAAATTCTAGACTCAAAGATAGATTGTAGGCGAAGGAACTGCAAATTACTATATTTGGTTAAGTGGTTAGGTTATGAGGATACTGATGAGGAGATCTCATGGCTCCTTGCCACTGAATTAGGGCATGCTTCAGAGATCATTGAGGAGTTTCATCTCCATTACCTGGACAAACCTGGGCCATCTTATGATTAACCAACTGTAGTGGATCTAGTGATCTAGTTATAAAACCCCCTACCTATTCTAAGATTGCTGTTTTGATCTCCTTGTCTACCATGGAAATTTTGCCAACCTCTGCACAAAGTTCAGACAGCTCTGCTGCCACCTTGTCCACCTTCCCATCCTTGCTCCCTGAACTCCTGGCTTCTCCAGTCTCCTCCACCCATGCTGTTCCCAATGCATCAACCAGCCACTCCAGCAGCTGGTTCTTGTATTTGGTCTCTTGCTGTACCTTCTGGCCCACCTTTCTTATTGATGCCTCCATCAGGCAACAGCCCTCAGCCACCTGCCAAAGACCCTCCTCTGTCTCCTCTGAGTCTGCCCTGCTATTGGGCACCCCTTCCTCTCCCACCTTTCATCTCTGCTTCCTCTCCAGCTTCTCCTGGCCAGGGTGGTCACACCTCACCTTTGCCTCTATACAGGCAAGGCATGATGTTGACTTGCCCAGGCTCACCTGGCACTCCAGTTTCTGGTCATCACACCTCCAGCACTCTGGTCCCTCTTCTGCTCTTCTCTTGCCATTGCCACTACTTGACCTCACCTGAGCTTGGCAAAGTTCCTCCACCTTAGCCAGTTTTTGAGTGCTAGGTCCTGATCCCATTTCCAATACTCACCTGTTTCCAGACTGCTGCCACTGCTTTCCAAGCCTCCTCCACTTTCTTCCAAGCCTCCTCCTCTCTTCTTGCTTTTCCCTGCCACTTCCACTCAGCATACTTCATGTCACCAAGCTCCTCTTTATCTTTGATGTGCTCCTCCAGGTACTCATCAGACCAGGTGTGAATGTCAGTGAATGAAAACATGATGAGGGATACTAGTGTGGAAGTCTCTGGGGTGATATTTGCTTTTATGGTTTTCTGGCCAGCTAAACCCTGATGCCCACTCCACTCACTTATTCATCAAGAGCATGTGTTTCACAGCCTTCAGGGGTTCAGGCCTTAAGAGGGGAATACTGTCACATCCTGTGCCAATGGATTAACTCCACTATGTCTCCAATGCAATTCCAGTTGCTTTTACACTTTAAGCTGTGTGTTTCCTAGTTTCCTTTACCTCCATCTTTTCCTATCTAATGATTAATTACAACTTTACCTATGTTAACTCCATACCATTCTAATACAACTCCATTGTTCCTCCAACCTCACTTTCTGTTCCTGTTCCTTTGTGCTGTGCTTCTTCCTGTCATTACTTAGTTTCAGTTTGACATTATTTGACATTGTCTCCTCTGACATCTCCATTTGTATCCAGGATGCATTGGCACCTGCTTTGCTTATGAGACAACTCCTTTCATATCTCCATTCCCTTCTTAAATAATCTACCTCCCTGAGGTATAAGTACTGTAGTTCTGTATCTTGTACTTTAGTTTGAATATCAACCATAATATGACATTATGATCCCCCCCCAGACCCCTCCTGCCTTACAACTTGATGTTGTACCTGTTAAAACTTTCCATCCCACTAAAAAGAGACTGTTAAAACCTATACCAAGATGAGTATACTTTTAACCAGTTCCTCTTTTTTAAATGAAACCCTTGACACTGGAGGAAGATCAGAACTCCAGGGTGCTCTGGAGAGTTCCGGGGAAATCTAGGAAGGGTTTCAATGGTTGAATGGGACTTGGCTTCATCTTATGGGGTGTGCCCTTGCACTTCTCCATTGTCCTGATTTACATAGATATTGGGGTGGATAATAAGGCTGTCTCTATGCTCAACAGGAGGGATAGGCAGGACAAGGAGAGTCAAGCCTAGTCATGGGGGTGAGGTTTTATGACTTCTTCAAGGATATCATGTAGCCTTGGAGATACTCTGGAGTAACCCAGAGGGTCAGAGTAAGCCCAAGGCTTGAGCAGAGTGAGAATGATGACAAGAGGATTTTCTGGTGTTTTTGTTGATATTCGTACTAAGGTACAAGATACAGAACTACAGTACTTATACCTCAGAGAGGTAGAACTATCTAGAAGTGTAATGAAATGAGACAGGTGCAAACTCAGAAGCAAAGCAGATGTCTAGATATCTAGGAAATGAATGGAGATGTCAGGAAGACAATGTCCAATCATGTCAGACTGAAACTGA
>JBBPKN010001679.1:0-13322 GCA_038089275.1 Pulveroboletus cf. rosaemariae | reverse complement strand
CCTTCACTATCTCTAGCCTGCTGCAAATCAGGACACCACGGCTATGCAAGGGTATATCACATAAGATGAAGCTAAGTTTTATTTGACAAAGAACCTGCTACTTGACTACTTGACCATTTTTAGAAATCTCTGAAATTATTCAGAGATCTTTGGGGCTTGTATTATCTTCTGGTGAACTCTAACCTAGCAGGAGTAGTAGTGGCAGTTGATTCTTCTTCTAATGTTTTTGAGTTTTGACAGAAAACTCACTATTTTGATTCTAAAGCACAAACAGATATGCTGAACTGCTTCTAACTCTAACCTTAGGGTTCCTTGATGAGTGCCTTCTACTACTAAAGGGCTTTTGGACTAGTGGCCTTGAACTAGGCAAATGGGAATGTGAAAGTGAATCAAGCTGGATCACTTGTGAAAGCAGAAAGGTGTTGTCAATAATAATCTGAAAAAGGGATATTTTCTCAGATGCTAAATTAAACCAGAGCTCAAGTGAGCAAAACTGGAGATTCAGTCCTGCCTATTTTACCCTTTATATATTGTGGGCCTTGGTGCACAGACCAAGCTAACTAAGTACAGAAACTACCTAATTAGGGAATCCTAAGCCCTGGATATAAATAGAAGAGGGTTAAAGGCTTGGATCAGAAATGAAAGGTATGATAGGAGGCCATGTGGATGTGGGAGAATGGAAGAGAAGTAACTATGAAATGAATGCAGGGTCAGAGGTACTTGCACCATGAGGCCAGGGATCTCTGCCACAGATAAGATCCAATCTATAGATCTGCCACAGATGTATCTTAGATTAGATCTAGATAAGATCCATGGAGATAAGAATGGAGGGCAGTTCCAGGGAAGATCCTGGGAAGATTCATGTCAGGTAACTTATGGTCACATGACCACTGCTGAAGGAAAAAAATAATAAATACTCTTAAAAAGAACCAGACCACAGACTAGAGTTAAGCCAAATTTGGGATATCTTGTGCATAATTATATAATGTCATGTAACTGATTCTAGTGCAGGAATGTCACTTCATAACAGATCCAATCTACCCAGGATTCTTATTTTTTGACTATAAAGATATGCAAATATTTTTCCAGTTTATGATTTATCCTTTCAGTTTGCCTATTAGTCTGCAGACAAAAAGAAGTTGAAAGCTTTTGATAAATGCCAAAGGAATGGCATAACTCTTGAGTAAAAGCTGAGGAAAATTGTGGTCCTCAGTTTAAAACAATAGAAGAAGGTAGATTATAACAACACCAAATATAATTCCTAAATAAAGAAGCTAAATGTTACATTTTCTCTTTTCTTTCCCTCTTTTTCTTCTTTCTCTTCATAGCTTCTGCTCTTCTTACACCTTGGGTGCTTTCTTGTTCACTTGTCACTATAGATTCTGCTCTTCTTATGCTCTAGTCCTGTCTAGACTGCTCTCTTGTTATGTCCTTTGCCCAGGCCTTCTATCTTTTAATCAGCTGACTCATAATCATTCCATCTGTTTCCATCTGTTTCCACATGGATACCTTACTCATCCTTCATCAGCATGATTACTCATTTCATCTCCACTTCAACTCTGTTAGCTGTACTATAAAGTAGCATACTTCCTGTCCTCTCCTTTCTTATGCTACTTCTACCTTGCAATCACCTCACAGTCCTCACATCTCCACTACTCCTTGTATCTACATACTTGGAATCCACTGTTTGTGTCCTGGCACTTAACTAGAGGATCATCAGCATGTGATCTCAGCACACCCCTGGAAGTGTAGCTGGTATCACTAAGGCACAACACTTCATTTGTTGCCTTCTACTTGTCTTGAAGCTTACCTTTGGTTCACTTCATCCTCTTCACCCACAGCAAGATCTATGCCTGTCCCTACCTGGGCCTAGTATAACAAAAAAAGTAGCATTTTCTACTTGTGGCTATCATTGCTATAGTCCACTCCCACCATTCCACCCAAACAATCCTCACTATTTAACTCCCTCTGGGGTGAGCCTTATGCCTCTATCTCAGACCCTTTTGAATCCACTTTAGAACCTGAAAACCCCTTTTCTCCAGATTGCCCTTCCACACCAAAAGATGCACTCACAGACATTCTTATCTCCTCTCAAGAAGAAGTATGAGAAGATCATGACCTCACTCATGAACTCTCCTCTTTCTTGCAGATTCCCCAAGCCCAGACACCACCATCTCCCACTCCTGTTCAATGCCAACCTGCATTTACCCTTTCTTAACTCCATCCTTGACCCTTTTCTCCTACAATCATATCTGGCTCCTCTACCACCAAACCAACAGAACTTCATTTTAGTGCTCCTGAGCACTTCGATGGTGATTGATTCAAGGCTGAGAACTGGCTGAACACAGTCCAGTTCTACTTTTTTGTTAACAATGCAGTCTATAACTCTGACAAGAAGAAGATTGTGTTTGCCCTTTCATTTATGACCAAAGAGCCAGCACTGTCATGGGCTGTGATGTACCAGAAGAAGTGTATCTCTGGAATGACAGTTACCATGGGAAAATTTTCCCTTTTTACCTCTGAGTTCCTAAAAGTCTTTCAACAACAGGACATGATCAACACTGCCATTCACTGGTTGGCAAATACCCAGATGAAGCAGGGAAAGAATGGCAAATGGATGCCTTCCCTTGCTGAATATACCACTGAGTTTCAGAACCACATTGTCACCACTAAAATCACTGATGACAATGTACTCATCAGATACTTTGAAACAGGACTCATGTCCTACTTCTCCTGTCATATCCACAACCTGGATACAATTCCCTCTACTATTGCTGAGTGATATACTAAAGCAACTCATTTTCAAGGAACTATGGAGTGTGCCTGCTCTATAGAACAATGGCGAAAGAATTCTCACACATTTGCCTGAACTCCCATGCCCCCCTCTACTATATCCAAGCTGGAGAAAGATCCAAATGCTATGGATGTTGATGCTGTAAAGAAGGGCTGCCTCACTGAAGCAAAAAGAGCCTTCTGCATTAAGAATCAACATTGCTTCAGATGCTGGAAACCCAGTCACATCAACACTGCCTGCCTGAATTTCCCTGCTTTTTCTTCCACCACCACCAAGGAAACCCCTTGTGTCAAGACAGTCTCTGCTGAAGAACCAATGATAAAGATCAAGGAGATTAATGACAATGAATCCAATGATGGGGTGGCAAGAGTAGTAGTAAAGAAAGAGCAAAAGAAGAAGAAGGAAAGGCAGGGTTTTTAAAATGGAGTACCTCCCCTACACAAGGTACTCCCTCCTTTTCTTGTGCACCTGTACTTGTATCTGCTTCAAAGAAGTCAATGAAGATTGCAATTCAAGTCTCCCCCTCCACTTGTGCCAAGAAAGTTGTAGCTACTTGTGCTTTTGTCAACAGCAGAGCACAAATCAACTGTATCAATTGGGACTTCATCAAGAAAAACCAATTCTCCACCAAGAAGCTTGATGAACTGATCATTATTCAGAATGTCAACCACTCTGAGAACAAGAAGGGCAAGATCACCTGAACTTGCAACCTCCTTCTTCATTTTGAACAGTCTGTTCTCCTGGTTTCCTGCTATGTCATTGCATGCGGGAAGGAGAACATCATCCTTGGACACCCATGGCTTTGGGCCACAAACCCCACCATAGACTGGATGGCCAACATGCTCACTATTCCAGACTCCCCCTCTGATGACATTATCTATTGCATCAACTCTGTCCACAAACCTTGGTTTGATGGACTTCTTGAAGATATCATCATCCCCCATAATGAACTCCTGGTCCATTATCTGGACTATGTCACTCCAGAGCAGTCAATCAATGACTCACTCTACAACTGCCACTCTAGCAGGATCTTAGATCACTGTTCCTCCTATCTTCCCAAAGTCACCATTGCTTGGCTTACCACATCCACCAAGCTAGCCATTGAGGCTGAAAAGGCCAAACCCAAGATGACCCTTCCCTCTGAATACTCTCAGTTCTTGTTGGTATTTTCCAACACTTTAAAAACTCTGGATTACCTTCTGCCCTCTCACCCCTATGATTACAAGATCAATCTGAAAAACATGTTTGTTCCAAAGATTGGTAAGGTTTACCCCTTATCCTCCCTCAAATAACAGGTCATGAAAGCCTTTCTTGAAGAGAACCTTCAAGCTGGGAAGATCCATTCCTTCAAATTCTCTCAAGTGTCACCCTTTTTCTTTGTCAAGAAAAAGGATGGTAAACTCTGCCCCTGTCAGGATTACAGGTATCTTAACAAGCACACTGTTCATGATGCCTATTCTCTTCCTCTCATTTCTGATCTTATTGACAAACTCCGAGACACTTAGCTTTTCACTAAGTTTGACATCTGTTGGGACTACAACAACATCCATATTTGAGATGGACATCAATGGAAAGCTGCCTTTATTACACATAAGGGGCTCTTTGAACCCATGGTAATGTTCTTTGGTCTAAACAACTCACCTGCTACTTTTCAGTGATTCATAAATGATTTGTTCTGTGATATGATTGCTAAGGGATGGCTTGTTATCTATATGGACAACCTCCTCATCTCCCCCCCTGATGCTGACACTCATCAGAAATGCACCTCCTGTGTCCTCCAAAGAATGACAGAACATGATCTCCATCTCAAACTGGAGAAATGTACTTTTGCTGTTCCCCAAGTTGAATATATTGGAATAATTGTTCATCCTGGTGAACTCACCATGGACCCTGTTAAACTTGCTGGCATTTCCCAGTGGCCCACTTCTTCCAAAGTCAAGGATGTTCGCTCTTTTCTCAGCTTTGCTAACTTCTACAGGTGATTTATCCCCAACTATTCCACTATTGCCCATCCTCTCCTTGACCTTACCAAGAAATCTATGGCATGGTCTTGGTCCCCTGCTGCCCAGAAAGCCTTTGATTCCCTCAAGGCTATCTTTCTCTCTTAGCTGGTATTGCAAATGCTGGATCTTGCCCACCCTTTCACCATTGCCACTGATGCTTCTGCTTATGCATCTAATGGCATCCTCCTTCAAACTGATGAGAACAGGGATTGGCACCCTTGTTCTTATCTCTCCCAGACCTTTTCCACTGCTAAGCAGAATTATAACATCTATGATCACAAACTCCTCAAAGTCATCTGTGCCCTTAAAGCCTGGAGATAATACCTCCTTGGCTCTTCTACTTCTGTTTAGGTTTTCACTAACCATAAAAACCTGACCTATTTTAAATCTCCTCAGAAGCTTAACTGCCGCCAGGCTTGCTGGCTTCTTGATATTGCTGATTTTGACTTACAACTTTCACATGTTGCCAGTACCTCCCTTGCTGAACCAGATGCCCTCTCTTGTTGTCCCAACCTTTGTTCTGACACTTCTCAGAATAACCAGGAAGTTACCCTCCTCCCACCTGAACTCTTTGTTAACCTCATCAATGCTAACCTCTCTGCCCCTATCAAGGAGCATCAACAAGGGGACCCCCTCCACCTCTCTATCCTACAGAAACAGGATGCCTCTGCAGATGAGAAATTCCTGCACTCCTGCACCTCCAATTGGAAGGAAATTGACAGTTTGCTTACTTACTGCAATCATGTCTTTATCCCTTCCTCCATTAACCTCCATTGTGCCATTCTCCACTGATGTCATGATCACCCCTCTGCTGGCCACCCCAGTTATCTCAAAACCCAACAACTCATCTCTGCTGAGTTTTGGTGGCCCAGTCTTGCCTCCTTTGTTCACAACTACATTGCTGGTTGTCCCATTTGCCAGCAGAATAAGACAAACACTCACCCTTCTCACCCCACTCTCTCCTCCATTCGCTCTACCACCACTTGCCCCTTTCAACAGATCTCTTGTGATCTCATCACTAATCTCCCTCTGTCCTCTGACTTCAATGCCTTGTTGGTCATGGTCAACCATGGGCTTATGAAGGGGGTAATTCTTTGCCCTATCAAGAAATCCATCACCACTAAGGGTATCACCACCCTCTTTTTCCACAAAGTCTACCTTCGATATGGTCTTTATGACAAAATTGTCTCTGATTGAGGCCCTCAGTTCACCTCAGCCTTTGCTAAGGAGCTTGGAAAACTCCTTGAGTACAATTTATCCCTCTTCACTGCATACCATCCTTAATCTAATGGTGAAACTGAATAAGTTAACCAGGAAATTGTTAAATGCAGCTACTGATGCATTGACCTAAATCTAAACACCTAACCTTGATGTGTGCAAACAATCCTAAGCAGTTGCTTTGAATTTAGAGCAACAAGAACTAGGCAAAGATAGTGAATAGTAAGAGCCAAGGGACTTGTAGAACAGAAGGGTTCAAGTGTGCAAGACTGGGAAAAATCTAGACTTAAGCAGCCCTTCCTTTTATATTGCTACAGAATGTGCACAGACCATGTAAAGAGTACTGGCCCTAAATAAAGTATAGTAAGCCAACCAATGGCAAAAGAAGAGCAGAGATCTTGGAACTACAGCAGGGAAACATGTGTTAGGCTACCAGAATCTAGATTACTCTAGATCTGTGACCTGTGAAGAAGTGAAATGTGAAAAGGTGAAAAGTGTGAAGATGTGACATAGTGAAAAGATGAAGAGGTGAAATGATCATGTGATGTGATGATTGTGAAGAGTTACAGTAGTGATCAGAAAATGTCAAAAAAGGGAAAAATAAAAAAGTGCATTATAACAGACTGAGATGTACATCTGCATTTACTGCAGATCCAATCCTACCAGATGGGCTAACTCCATTACCCATGCCGAATTCATTCACAATTGCCATCCCCACTCCATTACTGGGCAATCTCTGTTCTACCTCATGATGGGATATAAACCCCATGCCCTTCCTTCCATTATTGATGAATTACTAATGCCTGCTGTTGCTGACTGCACTAAGGCACTTCTCACTGCTCACAATGAAGCACTTGCAGCCCATGATCTAGCCCACCAAACTATGGCATCACACATCCACTCCACCTTCTTTCCATTTGCCAAAGAAAATAAGGTGTGGTTAGAGGCCTGCAATTTGAAATGGGCTGTTGTTCATCTGAAACTCTCCCCAAAACAGGAAGGACCCTTTACCATCATGAAAGTCCTTTCCCCAATTACTTATTGCCTCTGCCTTCCATCCACATGAAAAATTCATCCTATTTTCCATGTATCATTGTTATTGCCCTATCGTGAAAATGACATTCACAGAAAGAACTTCCCTGCTCCACCCCCAGACCTTATAGAAGGTAAGAAGGAATATAAATTAGAGTGGATATTAAAACATTGAGATTCTCTGAGTAACCATTAGTTTCTGATCCAATGGAAAGGGTACTTGGTAGAAGACAACTCCTGGGAACTGGAACGGAACCTGAAACATTCCAAGTCCACTTTGGATGAGTATAAACTCCTTCACCCTCACCACTTTCCCTTATCTGCTCCTCTTCCTTCTCACTCCACTAAGAAAACCAATTGTTGTTCTAAATAACAATGGCTTTCACTGTTGATTAAGGTTTCCATTCCTGCAACACCCCTCTCGACACCCCACCCCAGTCCATGTCCCAACTCCCCATCACTGACATCCCTGATAAGCCTTCACTCATATCTTCTTCTTCTTTACTTACTGATACTCACTTTTCTTCTCCACTTTCCACACTTATGTTCAAGCTCTCTTCTGAGGACTTTGTAGCCTCTCCCCCTGCTATCACCATTGGCCCTGCTGTCATTGCTCCCATTCCTGTCCCTCCTCCTGCAATTAACACTCAGTTCACTGGCATTCTCAGCATCAACCTCCTGCTCTTCATGCATGCCCTTCACCAAGGTACCCTCTCTGCCAACTACTTACACCAAGTCATGACATATGTTATGGACTCCCGCCTTGCTGTCCCCATTGGCTCTCACCTTGACATGTTCTTGCTGCTCTGGCTCATCTATCAAATCTACATGCAGCTCCTTTATCTTTCCCTTCTGGCTTCCACCCTCACCTGTATTCCCCATGCCCATGTCTCTCTTACACAGGCCCTTATCATCTTCATCCACTGCGAACTCCTCTCTAACATAGAAATCCTTGCCCATCAGATAAGCATGGGCAAATTTCTCACTGATCTTGATTGATATATGTGTGAGCTGGCTGCTGCCCAAGAATACACTCCTACCACCCCCTTGGCATCTTCCTCTCCCCTCGACAATGATGAGCTTGCAGCCCTTGAATGTGCCGAAGCCTGGTGGACCAGCCTTCATGGTAATGGTCATCTCCCTTCTTCCCACCCTCACTTTCATGAGGCATGCTTCCACTGCTGCTGCCTGGGCCACATTTGCATCAACTGCCCCTCATACCAGTGTCCCTACTGCCTCTGCTGGTACCCTGGACATACTCAAGCTCACTGCCCAGCTCAATGCCATATTATTAACCCACTTGTCTCCTTCTCCTCCTCCTCTTCCTCCTGCAGCTCCTTCCACACCTCCTCTCACAGCTCATCCTGGTCCTCTCACTGGTCTCATGGATCCCGCCACTCATAGAGTTTCTTTTACTGCTCTCCTGCAGCTTTGTCACCCCCTTCTTTTTCATATCACACTAACAATGACTTCTGCAATGATATCATTGACAAGGTTGGCTGGGCCAACATCACCAGCTCCCCCAGACCCTCTTATGATGCCTTTTGAGGTGTCATGAGTCTTCTACCCCTAGCAGGGGGGTAATGTTACATTTCCTCTTTTCTTTCCCTCTTTTCCTTTTTTCTCTTCATAGCTTCTGCTCTTCTCACACCTTGGGTGCTCTCTTCTTTACTTGTCACTATAGATTCTGCTCTTCTCATGCTCTAGCCCTGTCTAGACTGCTCTCTTGTTATGCTCTTTGCCCAGGCCTTCTATCTCTTAATCAGCTGACTTATAATCATTCTATTATAAACATTTTAATGTATCCAGGGATACTCTGGATAACTCTGAAGCAGATGGGGCTTGGCTTCACCTTATGTGGTGTGCCCTTATGCCAGTACTGAGTGCCCCGATTTGTGGAGGGGTCAGAAACATGGAGGGTTGGAATTGGCCAGAGGGCTTTTCCCAATAAAAGGCACGACATCAAGCTGTGGAATAAGTTGAGGGACTTCAGGGTAGGGTACGACATCAAGTCATGAGGCTGAAGGGGTCTGGGGGAATCATAGCATTGTATTATGGTTGATATTCCAACTCCAGTCCAAGGTACTGAACTCCAGTGCTTATATACCTCAGGGAGACAGATTATCTAAGGAGGGAACAGAGGTATAAAAGGAGTTGTCTCATAAGTGAAGCAGGTGCCAATGCATCCTGGATACAAATGGAGATGTCAGAGGAGACAACGTCAAATAATGTCAAACTGAAACTAAGTAATAACAGGGAGAAATGTGATACAAAGAAACAAAAACAGCAAGCAAGGTCGAAGGAACAACAGAGTTGTATTGGAATGGTATGGAGTTAGTATAGGTAAAGTTGTAGTCAATCATGAGGTAGGAGATGACAGAGGTAAGGGAAACTAGGAAACATGCAGCTTAAAGCATAAGAACACCCAGAGTTGTATCAGAACAAAGTGGAGTTGACCCATTGGCACAGGATGTGACACATTCCATCTGTTTCCATCTGTTTCCACATGGATACCTTACTCATCCTTCATTAGCATGAACACTCATTTCATCTCCACTTCAACTCTGTTAGCTGTACTATAAAGTAGTGTACTTCCTGTCCTCTCCTTTCTTATGCTACTTCTACCTTGCAATCACCTCACAGTTCTTATATCTCCACTACTCCTTGTATCTACATACTTGGAATTCACTGTTTGTGTCCTGGCACTTAATCAGAGGATTATCAGCATGTGATCTCAGCACATCCCTGGGAGTGTAGCTGGTATCACTAAGGCACAACACTTCATTTGTTGCTTTTTACTTGTCTCAAAGCTTACTTTTGGTTTGCTTTATCCTTTTCACCCATAGCAAGATCTATGCCTGTCCCTACCTGGGCCTAGCATAAAACTAAATCTGTGGAGAAGGTAGTTGTAAAACAAGAAATGAAAACAATCTCCTTTGAAAATCTATCTACCATTACTAGGATGGCATCATATCCATTGGACTTTGGTAGTCCTGTTATGAAATCTGTTGAAATATCTGTCCATGGTAATAAAGAAATAGGTAAAGAAAGTAATTTTCCAGCTGGTGCTTTTTGTGAACCTTTTATAAGGAAGCACACTTGACAGATTCTAATGTATTGATATGTATCTTTTTCTTGTTCTGGCCAATAAAAGAAACATTTCAATAGATGTAATGTTTTTCTCTGTCCTCCATGTTCAGCAATAGGAGACTCATGACATAGTCTAAGTGCTTTCATTTAAAGTCCTTTAGGAATAAAGATAGTATTTGTTGCAGAATGGACTAGATATTTTTTATCTGCATTATAATACAGTCCAGAGAGATCATCTTGAAGAAGGGAAGTAGTAGCAGCAACTACATCAAGAAGAAAAGAGTTCATTAAACAAGAGGCACAGAAAGAAAGGGCAGAAAAACAAAAAAGGGGAAAAACCATGACTTGTTTGTTGGGTTTATCAATAATGTCACCATGATTCACATAATGAGAAAGAGCATCTGTGTGATCATTTGATAGGCCCAGTTTATATACAATGGTGAATCCATAGTCCATTAAAGTTTCCACCCAATGAGCTTGGCAAGAAGAAAGGTCATGTGGCTTGTGCCAATGTTCTAATGCTTGATGATCTGTCCAGATTTCAAAATCCAGATGATTGATTAACAAGTGCCACCATTTGCAAAGAGCTCAAATGACGACCAACAACTCTTTGTTATAGATGGAATAATTTTTCTCTGCTGGCACAAGAGAGTGGGAAAGATATATAGCTGGGTGCCATTGATCATTGACCAAGTAAGATAGTACTGCACCAGTGGCAATATCTGATGCATTTGTTTCAACACAAACAGGTTTAGTCAAATCTGGATAGTCCAAAAAGGAAGCTGTGCTTATAATGTTTTTAAGTGTGTTAAAAGCCTTCTATTGAGCTTCTTTCCATGAAAATGATTGATCTTTTCATGTTAAATCATTTAGAGATCTTGTAATATCTGCAAATCCCATAATAAACCTTCAGTAATAGTTTGCCAAACCAAGAAAGGCCTGGACTTGTTTGATAGTATAATGTTAGAATAAACCATTTTTATTTTTCGCATTTTTTCCTTTCACTATACCTCTGGCACAGATAGCTAGTCTCATTGCAATAGAACAGGCAACCTACAACAAGACCTCTAGCTAGACACATAGATATTCAGAGCTCATGTTTCCTTGTCCATAAACCCAGCATATTTAGAGTACTTTAGATTAGGCAGGACTCTATGGTCTATGCATTGTAGAATAGAAATAAGTAACTTCAGATATGGCTAGGACTTTCAGTCTAGTGCACTTGAAGGCCTCTGAATCTTCCCTCAGTGTTGTTTTCTTGTCTCTTCCTTTCTATTTACCTTGTCAGGCCAGCTCTGCCTTGTCAAACTAAGCAGTTAAGCATCCACCAAGGCATCCTTGAGCTATTGATTGGTTGATGGCAGGTGTGCTGCATCATATGGGATGTAGGCCAATCTTGAATAGCTTTGACCTTATTCATTTGCATCTCAACCCTGTCTTTAGATATGACCATTCCCAAATAATCTACCTTGTCTTGCATGAAGTGGCATTTTAATGGTTTGAGAAAAAGGTCATTGTCTTGTAGTCTTTGAAGCATCTGCATAACCAACTGAGCATGCTCCTGTTTAGACTTTCCTTTTGAGAAAATAATGATATTGTCAATATAAACCATGACAAAAGCTCAAAGATTATGGAAAATATCATTAACCATAGTTTGAAAGGTGCCTGGACTATTGAACATGCCAAAATACATTACCATAGGCTTAAAAGCGCCTATTGGAGTGGTAAATGTACCTTTTCATTCATTATCTTCTCATAAATAAATGTTGTTGTAACCCCAACAAAGATCTAATGTTGTAAACATGTTAGACCCTTTTAAATGGTCAATCAATGTGGAAATGAGAGGGAGTGAGTATGAATTCTTGATCATCCACTAGTTCAAATATCTATAGTCAATGACCATTCATTTGCCACCATATTTTTTACTTATAAAGAATACTGGTGATGTTTGAGGTGATTTTGACAGGCAAATATAACCTTTTTGGGTATGAACCCATCCTTTAACTTAACTGCATGATACCAAGATTTCCAAGTTGGCATCCTTTTAGATTTTTTCTGTGAAAAAATGTTAATGAATTTTCAAAACTCTTTTAATGTCTATTTCTTTATTTCCTGAAGTTCTTGAGTTCTTGCTTTAACAATTGGTTGCTTGAAACTGATTATTTTCACTTTCCAATCTATATTTGGGTTATTTCTTTTGAACCAGTCATATTATATCCAATGATTAGATCCAAATTCCCTAAGATTGACACTAGAGCTATAATAACTTCTTTGTATCTCTTGTCTTAAGCATTAATATAACTGATGCTTAACTGTACTTGGTCATGTAATCTTCCTCTGCAACCTTCCATTTCATTAGCATTGATTACCTTTACTTGATTGCCTAATGGAATTCTTGTAAGCTTATTTTGATTAACAAACATTTTATTTATAAAAGTGACTACTGCTTCTGAGTCTAATAAGGCAAAGGTAGTTCCACACTTTACCCATGTTTGTCCCTGTTTTTTTTTCTATTTGCATTATTAATGCAAATTCATCTCTGTTGGCTAAAAAATTTTCTTTGAGGTTTTTATAAACATCTGTTAAAAATGAACTGCAAAGTGATATAGAAGAAAAACCTTTTTCTTTTCTTTTTTCAGAGGAATTAAGTACTGGTTCATAACCCCTGGCTAAGCTCTTTTGAGACCCCTCTTAAGTAACTAAAAACTTTTTATTTGCAAGATTACATAAGTTAAAAACAGAAAGAGAAGAAAAAAAAAACTCTAATTATCTCAATTGATTAAAGTCTGCTTTATTTTAAATGTTTTGCTTCATTTACAAATATATTTTGTTAGTAATGTTATAATTTTTATTCTATTTTCATCATTTTCTCTTAATACTTGCAACTCTTCACATTGTCACATCACATGACATCTTCACACTTTCATCTTTTCACAACTTCACATTGTCATAGATCTAGACTGATCTAGATCATAACATCAGTTATCTTGTGATATTCACATGTATTTCTAGATCCCTGCTTCTTTATTGCTATTGGTTAGCTTACTGTACACTAGTTTAGGGCCAATCCATTGTACATGGTCTGTGCACCATTCTGTAGTATATATAAAGGAGAGGTGCAAGCCTGGCTAATCCCCAGTCTTGTACACTTAAGCTTTTCACTTTCACAAGTCCAAGCCTCTTGT
>JBBPKN010001678.1:0-13325 GCA_038089275.1 Pulveroboletus cf. rosaemariae | reverse complement strand
AAATTCTTACTGGAAAGGCCAGTAATGCAGTTCAGGCCACTCATTTCATCAATTCTATTGTCAGCACTCCTGTCTGCCCACAAACAGTCAGGAATACCCTCAAGGAAGCTTCTCTAAAAGCTGTGGTGAAGAAGAAAAAACCTCTTCTCTCTGCTATTCATAGAAAAAGCAGGTTGTCCTTTGCTCTGAAGTACCAGCATTGGACTGTGGAGGACTGGAAGAGGGTTATTTGATCAGATGAGACTAAAATCAATAGGATTTAAATCAGATGGACAAGAATATGTGTTGAAAAAGAAAGGGAAGGGAATAAGTTCTAAGAAGATCAAAGGTACAGTCAAGTTTGGAGGAGGATTACTCATGGTATGGGGCTATATTGGATGGAATGATGTGGGAGTTTTGAGTAAGGTTGAGGAAAGGATGGATGCTAAATAGTATGTGGCAATTTTGGAGAATGGATTGTTGCAGAGCATGAAGAATTCTGGAATTCCTTCAGATGAAATCATCTTTCAGCAAGATAATGATCCCAAGCATATCTCTAGAAGAGCTCAAATCTGGTTTATAAAGCAAGATATCAAGCTTCTGGATTGGCTGGCTCAATCTCCAGACCTTAATCCTATTAAACACACTTGAAGTCATTTGAAAAGATGCCTTTCAGGTTATGAGAGGGCACTTACAGGAGTCCATCAATTATGGAATAGGGTGGTGGCAGAGTGGGAAAGGATTTCTGTAAAGAAGTGTCACAAATGGATAAAAAGCATGTTTAGAAGAATTCAAGCAGTTATCAAGGCCAAGGGAGGTTATATCAGGTACTAAATACCATATCCTATTTAAAGTCAAAAAACTGTCCCAATAAGTTGTCATTTTGATATGGTTTCCATGTTACCAAAACATAACCAAATGCTTTGATCATTGGACCAATGGAAAGCCAAGAGCAAGTACTGCATTTCATACACTTATAGCCTAGCATGATAATTAGTAGTTATTGATAGCCATTGCATTTAGTGCAAAACATGCAAACATTGGGACAGTTTTTTGAGCCACTGTATATAACATGCTATTTATCCTATTGGTACTGGCAAAGCTAAAAATGCTGTCCAGGTTACCAAAACTCTTTAGAATATCAAGAATCACTTCATCTTCCCTCAGACTATCCAATGTCATTTTAGAAAAGCTGGCATGAAGGCTATGGTAAAGAAAAAAATGCCCTCTTTTCTTCAAGTAATACAAGACAGCTAGAATGAACTTTGCTTTAAACCATCAGAATTGAACTGTGGAGAATTGAAAGTAAGTTATATGGTCAGATAAGACCAAAATTCATTACATTGGGTCAGATGAAAAGAGATGGGCATGGAAAAAAGCAGGAAAGAGATTGAGTAATAGGCTAGTGTAAAAGATAGTCAAGTTTAAAGGAGAATTCTTGATAATATGGGGATATATGATCTGGAAAGGGGTTGGAATGGCTTGCATGATTAATGGTAAGATGGATGCTAAACTTTATATCCAGATTCTAGAAGATAAGTTGCAACAAACTCTTCAATACTATGAATTAAAATCAGATAATATTGTTATGGGTCCAAATTAAAACGAGAGGGAACAACATTGGGGAGTGCCTACAATGAAATCAAAGGAGTGGCAGCCTAGAAAGCACAAGAGAACAAGAAAGCAAGAAACAAGAGTTCTAGACTGGAAAACCAGTTTATGCCCCTGCCCTTTATATATTGCTATAGAATGTGCATGGACCAGGCCATGAGACATACATAAGGTAGCTAATATACAAAAGTAATGCTAAATGAGAAAATAGGGCAAAGGGAAACTAAATAGAAATCAATGGCAGATAAGGAGTAAATAGTAAGAAGAAGCAAGGTAGCAATAAGGTAAAAATAAGATATGACATTAGAGGGCTAGACCATAATATCAGAGAAAGGCTATGCTATAATAAAATGAAAAATCTAGGCCAGGCTAGATCTGACACATGATATGGTACCTGATAAGATAAGATAAGGAAAAGGGGCTAAAGCAGTATTAAATGGGGAAAAGAACTTAGCTTAGGGTAAAAATGAAAAATAACCCTTAGCTAAGTAGTGCCAGTGCATAACAGATATTATCTTTTAACAATACAATAACTATTATGTAGTAACACTTTAGCACTAGTTCTAGTCATGTGATCTCATGTGATTATGCATAAAAAATCCCTTATATGGAACTCTAGTCTGTGGTTTACTTCTTTCTTAGAGTTTATTCTTACAGTGGTCATATGACAGGTTACATAATCAGGATCTTGTTATATCTGGCCTAGAGAGGGTCAGATATAGCCCTTTGAAGATATGCAAAGGAGACAGATCCTAAGGCTGTTTATGAGGCAGGAATCAAAAGGGACCAAGATACATCTGCTTTTGCTAGATATGGAATTGGATTGCCCAACAGGACACTATTGCCAGAGGCAATTACAACATGTGGGCTTGAGACCATAACAAGGACAAGTGATTAGACTAGAGTACCAACAGAAGGATAAATATATTACTAGTGCTTAGATACATGTGTACTAGGCCTAGTAAGAGAACTATGGATAGAGAGGGGAAGGGAGAAGTAGCATAAGGAGTGTAAATGTTACATCTGGCCCAGATAGGGTCAGATATAGCCCTTCAAAGATGTACAAAGTGGATGGATTTTAAGGCTGTTTATAGGGTGAAGATCAAAAGGAACTGAGGTGCATCTGCTCTTGCTAGACACAGAATTGGGTTGCTCAATGGAATGCTATTGCTGGAGGCAATTACAATGCATGGGCTTGAGACCATGACAAGGACAAGTGGTCAGACTGGAATACCAACAGAAGAATGAATATATTACTAGTGCTCAGATATATGTGTACCAGGCCTAGCAAGAGAACTATGGATTGGGAGGGAAAGGAAGAAGTAGTATAAGGAGTGTAAGTATAAAGCACTACTTCTTATACTACAGTAAAGGCCATTGTTGATCTAAAATGAAAAGAGAATTTACATATGATTAGTGGTAAAAGGGGCATGCTGAATGAGCATGACAAATAAGAAGTTGATATATGACAAATAGGCTGACAAAGCACATTAGGAATATGAAATAATGGAAATGAAACATGCTTCATAAGATTTGCAATAATAGTTTGCAAATAGACTATTTGAAAAAGGTAAATCAATTACCATATTGCAAATATATGAAACAGAAGGGAATTTGCAATATCTAAAGGGTAAAGGGTAACTGGAAAGGAATAGAGTTTGAAGAGAAAAGAGAATTGTAATATTACCTCCTTAGTACATCCAAGTTATCCAACAAGGATTTTTAAGGTAATGGAGTGGGGGTCCCAGTGATATTGGCCCATCCAACAGAGTCAATAACCCCATCACCTTTGTTATCTGAGTGATATGAAGGAGGAGAAACTGTGATAGGAGGAAATCTAGGGTAAGAATGCCCAGATAAGCACAAGGAATGGATAAGGGATAATACAGTGAACAATGAGGTGGATGGAGCATAACAATGAAGCAGACAGGAGTGCTGAGGATATTCTGGGGCCCAGTAAAAACAAGTAGGGCATTGGTAAACTGGACAGTTAGAGCATTGGTGCCCCAGATAATAATAGTGGTAGCATGTTTTGTTATGGTGAGGGTAATTAGCAGGAATGGGGGTTTGTCTGTGGTTTCTGGTTCATTAAGCATTTATGCAGACTAGAAGGGCCTCTTCATCTTCCTTAACAGGGAAAGACAATGCAGATGGGATAGACTAGAGAAGGGAGTCTATGAGCATAAGTGAGGTTGGCAAGATAGTGGCAAAGATCTGTGAGGAATTCTCCAAATTCCAACTGATATGTGAGGGTGGTGACAGCAGTAGACATGGAGTAATGGATGGCAGTGAGGTTGGCCCTTAAGAGTCCCACTCAAGCATTAGCTGAATAGGCTATCATATTAAGGAGTAGCAGAAGGCATTTAAGTTGGAGAATTATCTGATAGAGGGCCAAGAGGGGTGATTCCATGTCTAAATGAGATCTGATCAGTACCACTAGTCTCACATTGGTAGCAAGCATCATAAATGATTTGGTATAGGCATTATCCAGGATACCTGAGTTAAAGGTTGTATGTGGAGAGGGGTAACTCGAGGCAATGACTGAAGGGGGAATGAACAATGGAACAGAGGGAGTATTAGCTAATGAGATTGGCTCAACCATGTCCCCCCATGGGGTAGCATTGGACCAACTGGGTAAAGGTACAGTAAATGAAGGACATTCACTAGGAAAATTAGAAGAAGCAGGATGTAAAAGATTATCTAGAACAGTGGACTCAATGATGTTTTTGTTGTAGCTTATGCTGGTGGAAATGGCCATTGATAGGGGAGGAGAGGTTAGAGGAAAATGACAAGGGGTAAAGGTTTTTATAGATAAGGAGGAGGATTTGCACATGTCAAAGATTCTGTTCTGGAATTCATGAGTCATTCTCAGCTGAATAACCTTTCCAGCAGATCAGGAACTGGTGGGAAGATGGTGATCCTTTGTGTTTCAGGATCCACTCAATTTCATATTCTTCTTTACCTTCTATAAGTTCCAGTAATGGGATCAGACAGTTCTTCCCATAAATCTGGTTCTTCCAATAGGAAAATAGGAGTGATGCATGAAACACTGGGTGAATCTTCCAGTGTTGAGGTAGGTGGAGGCAATAGGCAACAGGGGAAACTACCTGTGTAATCTTAAAAAGGCCTTCATATTTAGAGAAGAGCTTTGAATGAACAACAGATCATCTCAGATTATGTGCCTTAATCCAAACTCAGTCTCCTTTTTTAAAAGGAACAAATTTGTTCTTAATCCTCTGAGTCATGGTCTGTTGGGCTAGGTCATGGGTAGCTAAAGTTTTATCCCTAGCAGTGTAAAAAATGGAGATTCTATTGGTAATGGCTGGAAAAGAGAATTCCTCTAATATGAATGGTAAAGCATGGGATTTATACCTCATTATCAGAAAGAAAGGGGATTTCCCAGTGACTGAATGGGGAAAGTGGTTGTGAGTAAATTCAGCATAAGAAATTACATTGAATCATATAGAGGGGTTATTGCTGCAGAAAATTTGGAGGTAGGTCTTGATCTCCTGATTAACTCATTTTGTTTCTCCATCTGTTTGCAGATGGTAAGCAGCAGACAGAGATAAGTTATAATGGAGAAATCATCCAAGTTCTTTGGCAAAGGTAGAGGCAAACTGGGGATCTTGATCAGAGATAACCTGGTCAAAGAGGCCAAAATAGAGGAAAATCTTCTGATGAAAAAGGATTGCAATTCCCTGGGCAAAGGCAGTTTTCAGTGTGGGACAGAGAATTACCCTCTTAGTAAGTCCTTGATTAAACATGACCAGGAGAGAGTTGAAGTTGTTGAGATAGGAAGATCAGGAATAAGGTCGACAGAGATTTGTTGAAAAGGATAAGTGGCTGATGTGAAGATAGGAGCAAGAGAAGGTATGGTGGGATGTGTGTTGCTTTTGTTTTGTTGGCAGACAGCACATCCATTGATGTATTGGCAAATGAAACAGGCAAGACCTGGTTACCAGAAGTCTGAGGAAAGGAGTTGGCAAGTTTTAAGATAACTGGAGTAACTGACAAGGGAGTGATCATGGTATCTTTCAACCAGAGAGCAGTATAGGTCAGTGTTAGCAGGAACATAGACCTGGTCATCATAGGTGAGTATTCTGTTGTGGCATTGCCAACAGCAGAAGCAAGAGATAAGGTTGGATAATATAGAGGTATCAAGGGATTGGAGGGCTTTGATGGTGAGTTCATTAGTTTTGAAGGTAGAGCTAATCTGAGACCTTAAGATTACATCAATCAAATTAAAGAGGTTCTGAGAAAGAAGCATGACATTGGCATTGTTCAAGTCATCTTCAGGGCAGAGATCAGGGTAGCAGAATAAGACATCTGGTTTTACAAGGAAAGATCCTAGAATATGGAATAACTGTAAATTAAAGTCAGCCAGATCTAGTAACCATCTGGCTTGATAACAGTTAAGCTGTTGAGGTGATTTGAAATAGATAAGGTTCTTGTGGTCAGTGAAGATTTGAACTAGGATATTGGATCTATGGAGATAATGTCTCCAAGCCTTTAGGGCATGGATAATTGCAAGGAGTTCTCTGTTGTAGATGTTATAATTGTGTTCAGCAGGGTTAAATGACTGAGAGAGGTAAGAGATCAGGTGACAATCACCATTGGCATCCATCTGAAGGAGTATACTGCCTAATGCAAATTTAGAGACATTAGTGGTAATAGCAAAAGGTTGGGTTAAATCTGGAAGTAGTAATACCAGTTTTGAAAGAAATAAAGTCTTGAGCTCATTAAAGGCTTGTTGACATCTGGGGAACTAGTCCCAGGGATAATTCTTTTTGGTGAGGTCAACAAGGGGCCAAGCAATGTTTGAATAGTAAGGAATAAATTGTCTGTAGAAGTTAGTGAAGCCAAGGAAAAAGCAAACTTCCTTGAGCTTGATAGGCATGGGCCATTTGGCAATTCCATCTAACTTGACAGGATCCATGGCAAGGTGTCCAGGGCAAATAATCATCTGAAGGTATTTGACTTCCTTGATGGTAAAGATGCACTTTTCCAGTTTGAGATGGAGATCTAGATCTAGCATCCATTGGAGGATGTGATAAGTATGGGAGATTATGCTAGACCCAGGTAGAGATTAACATAGACCTTGCTGGCAAGGGTAAGGGTGACTCTACTGAAGATAAGTCTCAAGTGCAAGTAAATAGATGACCAACAAAGTATTGTGCCTCAAGGATATGGCTACAAATGCAGGGTTATGCCTAAGTTGGATACTGGGATGACTTGCTTTAGACTGGAGAGTGCCAGGTCACAATCAAGATGAATTCCAGGTACTAAGTACAAGAACAAGAGGTATGTGAGAAGTTGCAAGGTAGAAGTAGCATGAAGAGAGGGGAAGCTAGAAGCACACTATTTTATAGTACAACCAATAAGGTTCAAGTGGAGACAGTTATTGTAATCAGGCTGACAAATGATGAGTAATATATCCATGTGGAAACAAATGGAAAGACATAAAATGATTATAAGTCAGCTGATTAAGAGATAGAATATCCAGGCAAAGGGTGTAACAAAAAAGTGGCCTAGACTGGGCTAGGGTGTGAGAAGAGCACAATCTATAGTGGAAAGTGAACAAGAAAGCACTAAGAGTACATGAAGAGCAGAAGCTAAGAGATGGAACAAAGGCAAGATAAGGGAAAAGTAAGGGAAAAGAGAAGAAATTGTAACATTACTCCCCTGCTAGGGGTGAAGGACTTTTGAAACCCTTAAAAGGCATTATAGGAGGGGTCCAGGGTGCTGGTGATGTTGGCCCAGCCAACTATTACAATTGTAACACCAGCACTTCAAACTTTTCATGCTGCTTACTACACTACTCATGTAACTATGGGAATTATACTCTGAATATGGGATATACATTGATAACCCTACTCTATGGTTTGTTTCCTTTCTATGAGTATATCTTACCTTAGGGTTCAGGGTTTGGATCTAGATCTCTGGATCTGATCTTATAATCTCATCTGATTTCAAGGATCACCAATTGGATCTGATCTATGGCAGATCTCCAGATGCATCTCCTCAGCCTCCTGGTCTTGGTCTCTTTTTCATATCTATTGACCCTGACCTTCTATTTCATTTCTCTTCTCTTCCATTATCCCACATCTGCATGGCCTTCTGCCATACTCCTTAGTAAGTATGCTCTATGCTCAGTTTTCTATCTAGTACAAGTTCCCATACTAGTGTATGTAGCCTACATGGTCTGTGCACACTGGTTGGCAATATATAAGGGAGTATACAGATAGTCAAGACTCTCCAGTCTTGATCACTTTGTATTACTTACTATCATATTCTGGACCTCTGACCTGAATTCTAACCCCATTCTGACCCAGCTTACAATTGGTCTTCACATTTAGTAAGCCACTCCAGCCCTCTGACTCCCCTTCAGGCAACTCTGGCCCTCTGTCACCATTCCAGTTTTCTCCAGCTACACATGTATGCTTCCTGCCTCTCAGCATTATATGCTCCCCCAGGCTTCTGCTCCCACTCTGCCCCATTCTGCTTCCAGTCTATCTCTGCTCCAGTTAAGTACTATCCTAGTTCCCCTTTGTCATCTCCAAACTGTCCCGATATAACTCCATTACCATTCCCAGTCAGTTACCATTACCATCATTGTTACTATTTCTGTTCCATTTCTGTTCCTTGCTTTTCCCTGTTTTATCCTGTCACCCTTCAGTTTCAGTCTGACATGATTGGACATTGTCTCCCTGACATCTCCATTCATTTCCTAGATATCTAGACATCTGCTTCACTTCTGAGTTTGCACCTGTCTTATTTCATTATACTTCTAGATAGTTCTGCCTCTCTAAGATATAAGTACTATAGTTCTGTATCTTGTACCTCAGTATGAATATTGACAAAAACACCAGAAAACCCTCTTGTCATTGTCCTTACTCTGCTTGAGCCCTTGGGCTCACTTTGACCCTCCAGATTACTCCAGAGTATCTCCAAGGTTACACAATATCCTTGAAGGAGTCATAAAGCCTCATCCCCATGACTAGGCTTGACTCTCCTTGTCCTGCCTGTCCCTCCTGTTGAGCATAGAGACAGCCTTATTACCCACCCCAACATCTATGTAAATCAGGACAATGGAGAAATGCAAGGGCACACCACATAAGGTGAAGCCAAGTCCTGTTCAATCATTGAAATCCTTCCTAGATTTCCCCAGAGCTCTCCGGAGCCCCCTAGAGTTCTGATCTTCCTTCAGCATCAAGGGTTTCATTTAAAAAAGGAACTGGTTAAAAGTATACTCATTTTGGTATAGGTTTTAAAGGTCTCTTTTTTAGTGGAATGGAAAGTTTTAACACTTACTACTTCTTAGATCCTCTGCTCTCTTCAGTGAGAAACAGTCCATCTACTCAAGACCCACACACAGTCTATCTTTGAGTCCTCCTTCAAGGATCCCCTTTATGGTTGTCCTCTCATCTAGCCTCTTAGGGTTAGTGTTTCATCCTCATGTTCCTCTCTCAGCATCCATCCAGTCTAGGTTTAGCCTTAGAGGATCTGAGTCATAACACCAACCTTGTCAATAACATTATCACAGAAGTCATCATTAGTATAAAAGGAAGGAGAAGGGGGTGATAAAGCCACCAGAGGGCAGTGATACAACCCCTGTAAGCAGTAGGAGCCACAGGAGTGTCAAGAAGAGTAAGAGAACCCATGGAAAGAGTTGCAGAAAGAACCACAGGAGAAAGAAGATGTGGAGGAGAAAACAAGGGAATCAATGACATAATGTTGAGCAGGGCAATAAGCCTAGGTATGTCCAGGGTGCCAGCAGAGGCAATAGGGACACTGGTAAGAGGGGCAATTAATGCAGATATGCCCCAGGCATCAACAGTGAAAGCATGCCTCACAAAAGCAAGGATGAGAAGGGGAAAGGTGGCCATTGCTGTAAAGGCTGGTCCACCATACTTCAGCACATTCAAGGACAGCTAGTTCATCATTGTCAAGCAGGGAAGAGGATGCAGATGGGGTAGAGGGAGTATATTCTTGAGCAGTGGCAAGCTCACACATGTATCTGTTGAGGTTGGTCAGGAATTCATTTATTTCAAGCTGGTAGGCAAGCAACTTAATATTGGAGAGGAGTTTATAATAAATAGAGGAGATCAGAGCCTGGGCAAGAGAGACATAAGCATGAGAAATGCAAGCAAGGGCCAAGATAAGAAGAAGGAAATGAAGTAGCTGTATATAGATTTGATAGATAAGCCACAAGGGTAAGAACATATCAAGGTGAAAGCCAATGGTGATGGCAAGATAAGAGTTTATAATGTAAGTCATGACCCTGTGAAAGTACTCTAGAGTAGGAGCACCATGATGAAGGGCATGGGCAGAAAGTGGGAGGTTGACACTAAGAATGCCAGCAGATATGATATTGATGGCTGAAGGAGGAATAAAGATGAATGCAATGACAGCAGGGCCAATAGTGATAGCAGGGGATAAGGCTACAAAGTCCTCAAAAAGAAGTTCTGGGGCAATAAAAGAAAAAGGGGAAGAAAAATGAGTATTAGTATTACTAGATAATAAGGAAATCAGTGAGGGCTCAGCAGGGGCTTTCATAATGGGAAGCTGGGACATGGACATGGGGTGGAGTATCAAGGGGGGTGTTACAAGAGTGAAAACCTTGGTCAATGGTGAAGGTTATGGTGATTTTTAAGTGTGGCTGGTTTTCCTGGTGGTGATGTAAGGATAAGAGGCAACTGGGGAAAAATGGCAAGAGTGGAGGAGTTTATACTCATTCAAAGTGGACTGGGAATATTTTAAGTTCTGCTTAGGTTTCCATGAGTTATTGAAACACAACTACTGATGTGTTGATCTTTCTAACCCTAATTCTTGGAAAGTGCCTTTCTAATCCTGACTATGGGCTTTTGTGCTAGTGGCCCTAACTGTCATATCCTGGACCTGTAACCCAATTCTGACCCCATTCTGACCCAGCTTATGATTGGTCTTTGTATCTAGTAAGCTACTCTAGCCCTCTGACTCCCCTCCAGGCAACTCTGGCCCTCTGTTACCATTCCAGTCTCCCTCCGCTATATACATATGCTTTTCCAGGCTTTTGCTCCCACTCTGCCCCACTCTGTTTTTAGTCTATCTCTGCTCCAGTTAAGTACTACCCTAGTTCCACTTTTTCATTTCCAGACCATCCTGGTATAACTCCATTACCATTACCATTCTTAGTTACCATTACCATCATTGTTACTATCCCTGTTCCTTGCTTCCCCCTGTTTCATCCTGTCACCCTTCAGTTTCAGTCTGACATGATTGGACATTGTCTTCCCTGACATCTCCATTTGTTTCTTAGATATTTAGACATCTGCTTTGCTTTTGAGTTGCATCTGTCTTACTTCATTATACTCTTAGATAGTTCTGCCTCTCTGAGGTATAAGTACAGTAGCTTTGTATCTTGTACCTCAGTACAAATATTGACAAAAATACTTCCTTGTCTTCATTCTTACTCTGCTCAAGCCCTTGGGCTCACTCTGACCCTCCAGGTTACTCCAGAGTACCTCCAAGGCCAAACAATATCCTTGAAGGAGTCACAAGGTCCCACTCCCATGACTAGGCTTGACTTTCCTTGTCCTGCTTGTCCCTCCTGTGAGCATAGAGACAGCCTTCTTGCCCACCTCCAACATCTATGTAAATCAGGACACTGGAAAGTGCAAGGGCACACCATATAAGGTAAAGCTGAGTCCTGTTTGATTATTGAAACCCTTCCTAGATTTCTCTGGAGCCCTCTGGAGTTATGACCTTTCTTTAGCATCAAGGGTTTCATTCAGAAAGGAACTGGTTAAAAGTATACCCATATTGGTATAGATTTTAACAGTTTTCTTCTATTGGTATAAGTTTTAACACTAACTAGGCATGAGTAAAAGAAAGTAAAAGCCAGAGCCAGCCTCTAAGCCAATAGAGACTGTTGAATCACTTATAGGGAGTGGAGCATAGTCAGAAAAGACTAAACCAGACTCAAGTAAGCAAGACTGGGAAATCCCAGCTTGCCTACCTTGTCCTTTATATATTGGAGACCTTGGTGCACAGACCAAGCTGACTAAGTACAAGAACTACCTAATCAGGGAACTCTAAGATCTGGTTATAAATAGATGGATTAATAAGGGAAAAGCATGGAGCAGATATGAAAGAATACCAGCAAAGGGCAGGCATGGATATGAAGGAAGAATGGAAGAGAACATAGCCATGGAATGAAAGTGCAGAATCAGAGGTGCTTGCATCATGAGGATGGAGATCTCTGCCATAGATAAGATTCAATCTGTAGATCTGCCACAGATGCATCTAGGGTCCAGATCCAGATCCAGATTTAAGATAAGATCCATGGAGATTAGACTGAAGGGCAGTTCCAGGGAAGATTCTGGGAAGATCCTAGTCAGATAACTTATGGTTACATGACCACTGCTGAGAAAAAGGGATAATAAATACTCTTAAAGAAACTAGACCATAGACTAGAGTTAAGCTGAAAAAGAGGTTCCTTGTGCATAATCACATGATGTCACATGACTGGTTCTAGTGCAGGAGTGTCACTTTATAACAGTTATCTTCTGCTAAGTACCCTTTTCAACAGATTAGGAACTGGCAGTTACCAGAGAGGCCTTAATGCTTTAATATCTGCTTAATTTCATATTTCTCCTCACCTTCTATTAGGTCTGGAGGCAGAGTAGGGAAGTTCTTTCCATGAATGTTGTTTTCATGATAGGGTAATAACAGAAATGCATGAAACACTGGATAAATCTTTCATGTGAATGAAAGACAGAGATAGTAGGTAATAGGGGAGAGAACCTCTGTGATAGTGAAGGGTCCTTTCCATTTTGGCAAGAGCTTCAGATGGACAATAGCCCACTTCAAATTATGGGCTTCTAGCCACATCTTATCTTCTTTAGTGAATGGAGAGAAGGTAGAACAAATGCAGGATGCCATGGTTTGGTGTGCAAGGTCATGGGCAGTAAGGGCTTCATTATGAGCTGCAAGGAGTGCCTTAGTGTGATCAGCAACAGAAGGCATCAGGGATTCATCAATAATGAAGGAAAGGGCATAGGGTTTATATCCCATCATGTGATAGAATGGGAATTGTCCAGTAACAGAGTAAGGGCAGTGGTTGTGGACAAATTCAGCATGGGTAATAGAATTAGCCCATCTAGTGGGGTTGAATCCACAGTAAATGCAAAGGTAGGTTTTGATCTTCTGATTAACACACTCAGTTTCTCCATTGAACTGAGGATAATAAGTAGTGGAGAGAGATAGATTGTACTCAAGGAGTTTTCCAAGCTCCTTGGCAAAGGCAGATGTGAACTAAGGGCCTCAATCAGAGATGATCTTGTTATATAGCCCATAGTGAAGGTAAACTTTGTGGAAAAACAGGATTGCAATGCTCTATGCAGTGACAGATTTCTTAGTAGAGCAAAAAATTATCCTCTTTATAAGCCCATGGTCAACCATGACCAACAAGGCATCAAAGTCAGAAGAAAGCAGGAAATTGATGATGAGATTGCAAGAGATCTGTTGAAAGGAATAAGTGGCAGTGGAGTAAATGGAGGAGAGTGTGGAGGTGGAAGGGTAAGTGTTTGCCTTATTCTGCTGGCAAATGGGACAGCTGGCAACATAGTTGCAGATAAAGGTAGTAAGTGTTATGCACTGACACTACTTAGCTAAGGGTTATTTTTCATTTTTACCCTAAACTAAGTTCTTTTTCCTATTTAGATCTCTTTAGCCCCTTTCGCTTCTTTTATCTT
>JBBPKN010001677.1:0-13386 GCA_038089275.1 Pulveroboletus cf. rosaemariae | reverse complement strand
GATGTCTAGATATCTAGGAAACAAATGGAGATGTCAGGGAGACAATGTCCAATCATGTCAGACTGAAACTGAAGGATGACAGGATGAAACAGGGGAAAGCAAGGAATAGGAACAGAACAGGAATAGTAACAATGATGGTAATGGTAACTAACTGGAAATGGTAATGGAGTTATATTGGGACAGTCCAGAGATAATGAAGGGGAACTAGGGTAGTACTTAACTGGAGCAGAGATAGACTGGAAGCAGAATGGGGCAGAGTGGGAGCAGAAGCCTGGGGAAGCATATAATGCTGAGGAATGGGAAGCATACATGCATAGCTGGGGAAGACTGGAATGGTAACAGAGAGCTGTAGTTGCCTGGAGGGGAGTCAGAGGGCTGGAGTAGCTTACTAGGTGTGAAGACCAATTGTAAGCTGGGTCAGAATGGAGTTGGAATTCAGGTCAGAGATCTGGGATATGACAGGTACAAGATACATGACTACAGTACTTATACCTTAGGGAGGCAGAACTATCTAAGAGTGTAGCAAAGTAAGACAGGTGCAAACTCAGAAGTAAAGCAAATATCTAAGTATCTAAAAAACAAATGAAGATATCAGGAAAAACAACTGTTATAATTTTTATTTCATTTTCTTCATTTTTTCTTTACCCTTGCCACTTTTCACATTGTCACATCACATGACCATTTCACATCTTTACCATTTCACATTTTCACCTCTTTACATTTCACACATTCACCTTTTCACAAGTCTAGATTGGTCTGGACCATGATATCATTTGCTTTATGTTATCCTTATGTATTTCTAGGTCCCCACTTTCTTTTTGCCATTGGTTGGCTTACTATACTATAGTTTAGGGCCAGTCCATTGTACATGGTCCATGCACATTACTGTAGCATATATAAAGGAGAGGTGGAAGCCTGGCTAAACCCTAGTCTTGCATACTTGAGCTCTTCCTTGCTTTTACAAGTTCAAGCCTTAGTTCTATTATTTTTGCCTAGTTTATTGGCTCTAAGTTCAAAGCCTTCACTCAGCAGTAGTAGTGAGCACTCTCAGGCCTCAGAAGCATCATTAGAAGTTTGCATCAAGAAGGTATTTCAACAACATTCAATTATATCTGGCTGAAACTAAATGTTAACAGGAAAAAGTGAGGAGAAACAAGAAACAGGAATGGAAACAGAAACAGGAACTATAGCTAAGAGTAGGGCTAGGTATGGAGTTATAGTGGAGTGGTCCAGAGAAGGCAAAGTAAAACTAAGGTAGTACTTAACTGGGAACAGAGATAGAACTAGAAATGAAATAGAGCAGAGTAAAAGCAGAGAGCTGGGGAAGCATGTACTAATGGAAAGGTGGAAAGTGTACAAGCATAGTTGCAATGGGATAGAGTGAGGGTAAAGGGCTGGAATTGCATGGAGGGAAGTTAAAGGGCTAGATTGGTTTACTAGGTATAAAAACCAGTCATAAGCCAGGTCAGAATTAGGTTAGAGGTATGGGATATGACAATACTGCTCCTATGGTAATATCTGAGGTATCTGTTTCCACCCATACAGGAAGATGAGTATCTGGGTATGTGAGAAATGGTGCAGATAAGAGGATGTCCTTTAGGCATTGAAATACATTTTGGCAGTCTGATGATCAATGAAAAGGCATGTCTTTTTTCAAAAGATTGTTTAATGGGCAGGCAATTATTGTAAAGTCTTGAATAAAACAGTGGTAGTAATTGGTAAGGCCAAGAAAGGCCTGAACATGTTTGAGTGTGCATAGTATGGGCCAATCTTGAATTGCTTCTAGCTTCTTTAGTTGCATCTCAATTCCTTTATTTAAGACCACTATTTCTAGATAGTCAACTCTGGATTTTGTGAAGTAACATTTGGAGGGCTTGAAATATAGGTTGTTGTTTTACAGTCTGCCCAGAACCTGTTATACTCTGGAGATGTGAGTGTTTGTTAAAACCAGTTCCTTTCTGGATAAAATCCTTGCCACTAAAGAAAGGTCATAACTCTGGAGGGCTTCAGAGGGCTCTAGAAAGGGTTTTAATGATCAAACAGGATTTGGCTTCACCTTATGTGGTGCACCCTTGCATTTTCTGGTGTCCCAATTTACATAAAAGTTGGTGGTAGGTAAGAAGGCTGTCTCTGTGCTCAACAGAAGGGACAGGCAGGACAAGAAGAGTCAAGCCTAGTCATGGGAATGGGACCTTGCAACTTCTTCAAGGATATTGCTTGGCCCTGGAGGTTCTCCAGAGTAACCTGGGGGTCAGAGTAAGCCCAAAGGCTTAATTAGAGTGAGGATGAAGACAAGGGGGCATTTATGTTAATATTCCTACTAAGGTACAAGATACAAAACTATCTAGGAGTGTAGTGAAGTAAGACAGGTGCAAACTCAGAAGCAAAGCAGATGTCTAAATATCTAAGAAACAAATGGAGATATCAGGGAAGACAATATCCAATCATGTCAGACTGAAACTGAAGGGTGACAGGATAACATGAGGGGAAGCAAGGAACAGGAACAGAACAGGAATAGTAACAATAATGGTATCAGTAACTAAGAGCAGAAACAGTGACAGAGTTATACTGGAATGGTTTGGAGACAACAAAATTGAACTAAGGTAATACTTCACTGGAACTGAAATAGAACTGAAAACAGAATGGGGCAGAGTGGGAGCAGAGGCCCAGGGAAGCACATAATACTAAGGAATGGGAACTGTACATGTGTAGCTGGGGCAGACTGGAATGGTAATGGAGGGCTGGAGTTGCCTGGAGGAGAGTCAGAGGGCTAGAGTAGCTTACTAGGTACAAGGGCCAATTATAAGCTGGGTTGGGACTGGGTCAAAACTGGGTCAGAGATACAGAATATAACAGTGTTTCAGGACTCTTTTTTAGTAAAAACCATAACGTCATTGATATATATGACAACAAATATCCACACATCTTGGAAGATGTCATTAACCATGCTTTAAAATGTTCCAGATGAGTTGCATATCCCAAAATACATTACTCTGGGCCCAAAAGCCCCTATCAGCATGGTGAAAGCTCCTTTTCACTCATTGTTCTCCTTGATTCACATATTGTTGCAGCCCCAGTGTAGGTCCTGGGTAGTGAACAGATTCACTCCTTTTAAGTGGTCTATTAAAGTAGAGAAAGCAGTAATGGATAGGAGTTTTTTACTATTTATTCATTTAGGTACTGGTAGTTAATTACCATTTGCTTTTCTCCATTGTTTTTTTACACAAAAAATACCAGTGAAGTTTGTGGGAACTTTAATGGTTGAATATAGCCTTTTGTAAGTTTCTTCTTGATAAATTCCTAGATTTTTGTTATCTTGGCCTCCAATAGAAGGATAACCCTATCTTTTTTGAGGATAAATGAATCTTTGAGTTCTATCACATGGTCCCAGGATTTGCATATGGGCATTCTCACAGATTTCTTCTGCAAGAAGATTTCTAAAAAGTCCCAAAGTTCAACTAGTACCTGCCTTTTCAGTTCTTTCTTTTTCTCTATTATAGCTCTTATGTTGATTTCTGGGTTTTCTTGTAAGTGAGGCCTCCAGGAACAGGACTGTCTTGCCTTGCCAATCTATAATGGGATTATGTCATTTAAACCAATTATACTCAATAAAAAGATCCAGATTGCCAATTTTAGACATGAAAGTGGTAATCTCTTCTTCATGTTCAACCCCATTTTTATCCTATAGTCTTATCTTGAGGAGGACCCTATTCTTTATCCTTCCAATTAATTCTAGTGAGCCATTTGTATTGAGCACTGCAACCTTCTTTTCTAGGGAAATTTTGCTTATTCTGTGTTTAAGAACATATGCTTGATCTATGAATGTTACCAAGGCTCCAGAGTCTAAAAGCATATTAGTATACCCACATTTCTCCCATTGGAATACTCCTTGTCTCTTGACTTCTGCTATTACTGCTATTTGAATGTGAAACTTGTTATAATTTTTATTACATTTTCTTCATTTTTACTTCACCATTGCAACTCTTCACATTATCACATCATGTGATCCTTTCACACTTTCGCCATTTCACCTCTTCACTTTATCACAAGTCTAGGATGGTCTAGACTATCTCATGTTTACCTCATGCATTTCAAGATTCCCACTCTGTTTCTGCTATTGAATGGCTTACTGTACTATAGTTTAGGGCCAGCTCACTGTACATGGTCCATGTGCATTACTGTAGCATATATAAAGGAGAGGTGCAAGCCTGGTTAACTCCAGTCTTGCACACTTGAGCTTTCTGCTTTCACAAGTCCAAGTCTCTTGCCTCTATTTCTATAACTCTTTGCCTAGTTCTGTTGACTCTAGCCCAAAGCCTTTATTGTCAGTAGTATTTGAGCACCCTCAGGCCTCAGAAGCTTTTAGTAGTTTGACACACAAGATCTGTGTCTCAAAACTCATCCTTTTCATATCAAAATGTAAAGCATTATTTAAGTGCTAATCTGTATGAGATACTTCTGAGGCTTGAGGGTACTCTACTACTGCTGAATAAAGGCTTTGAACTAGAGCCAATAGAACTAGGCAAGAGTGATAAGAAACAAGAGGCTTGGACTTGTGAAAGCAGAGAGCTCAAGTTGTTATATCTCATGCCAATGGATCAACTTCACTATGTCTCCAGTGCAACTCCAGTTGCTTTTATGCTTTAAGCTGTGTATTTCCTGGTTCCCTTTACCTTTGTCCTTTTCTACCTAATGTTAATTACAACTTTACGTATGCTAACTCTGTACTATTCCAATACAACTCCATAGTTCCTCTAATCTTACTTCCTATTTCTGTTTCTTTCTGCCTTGCCTTTTTCTGTTATCATTGAGTTTCTGTTTAACATTATTTGATGTTATCTCCTCTAACATCTCCATTTATATCCAGAATGCATTGGCACCTGCTTCACTTATGAAACAACTCCTTTTGCATCTCTGTTTCTTTCTTAAATAATCTACTTTTTCAAGGTATAAGTATGGAAGCTCTGTATCTTGTACCTTAGTTTGAATATTGACCATAACACAACATTATAATCCTTCTTGACCCCCTCCTGCTTCATGACTTGATGTTATATTCTACACTAAGTCTCATAACTTACTTCTCAACTTAATATTATATCTCTTAGTAAAAAAGCCCTATGGCTTATCCCAGACCTCTGACAGCTTCCAACCCCTCCATAGATTGGGGCACCCAGTACTAGTATAAGAGCACACCACATAAGATAAAGCCAAACCCCATCCACTCTGGAGTTATCCAGAGTATTTTCTAAGTATGTCACAGTTTTATAACACAATTACACAAGACTGGGGATCAACCAGTTCAGCACCTCTCCTTTATATATGTTATAGAATCATGCACAGACCATGTAAGATGGGCTGGCTCTAAAATGATGTATAGTAAGCTGTTCAATGGCAATAACAAAGTGAAAATCTAGAAATACATATGTTGAACATGATGCAAATGATGTCAGAGTCTAGACCAGTCTAGATCTGTGATAAGTGTAAAAATGTGAAGAGGTGAAAATATGAAGAAGTTGTGTGATGTGACTTTGTGAAGAGTTGCAATAGTGTGAAGAAAATGAAGAAAATGAAATTATAACAGTTTTTATAGTCTTGTGCTATATTTGAAACATATTCTTCATATTTATATTGAACAACCAGAAAGCTTCTTGGTATACACTGCTGAACTAGCTAAGCTTTTGAACTTAGAGGCTTAGGAAACTAGGCAAAAAGTAGAAGAGTCAAGAACTTGAAAAAGCAACAAAGACTCAAGTGTGCAAGACTGGGGAATTCCAGCTTGCACACCTTGTTTATATAGGCTATAGAATGCACACAGACCATGTAAAATGGGCTGGCCCTAAAATTATACAGTAAGCTATCCAATAGTGAAAAAGAAGTGGGAATGTTAAAACTTTATATTGATTACAGATATACTAATAGACTTTCTATTATTATCTGCTTCATAAACAAAACCCTTAAGGCTAGAAAATGAAGGTTAGGTTCTAGTACCTTGATGGTGCATGAATCTGAGGGAAGGTCATACTCCAGAGACTCTGGAGATATCTGGAGGCATTCAGAAGAATTCAGAAAGAGTTTTGTTGGTTGAATAGGACTTAGCTTCATCTTATGTGGTGTGCCCTTGCACTTTCCAGTGTCCCAATTTACAAAGATGTCAGAGATGGAAAAAAGAGCAGTCTTGATACCCAACAAGAAAGGCAGGCAAGACAAAGAAAGTCAAGTCTAGTCATGAAAGTGGAGTTTTATAATTCCTTCAAGGATATTACTTAGCCCAGAGGTGCTCTGGAGTAACCCAGAGGGTCAGAGTGAGCTAAAGAGCTTAGGCAAAGTGAGGACAATGACAAGGGGGTATTTATATCAATATTCATACTAAGGTACAAGATACAGGACTACAGTACTTATATCTCAGAGAAGCAGAACTATCTAGGAGTATAGCAAAGTGAGATAGGTGCAAACTCAGAAGCAAATCAGATGTCTAAGTATCTAAGAAACAAATGGAGATGTTAGGGAAGACAATGTCCAATCATGTCAGATTGAAACTGAAAAATAACAGGAAGAAGCAAGAAAAAACAAGAAACAGAAACAGAAACAGAAATAGTAACAGTAGCTAAGAGTGGGACTAGAAATGGAGTTATAGTGGAGTGGTCCAGAGAAGGTAAAGTAAAACTAAGGTAGTACTTAACTGGGAACAGAAATAAAATGAGAAACAAAATAGGGCAAAGTGGAAGCAGAGAGCCAGGGGAGTGTGTTCCAATGGAAAGGTAGAAAGCATACATGTGTAGTGTTACATTTCCTCTTTTCTTTCTCCTTTTCCTCTTTCTTTTGTCCTAGCTTCTGTTCTTCTCACACCTTAGGTGCTCTCTTGTTCACTTGTCTCTATAGATTCTGCTCTTCTCATGCTCTAGCCTAGCCTTGACCGCTCTTTTATTATGCCCTTTGCCTGGGCCTTCTATCTCTTATCAGCTGACTCATAATCATTCCATCTCTTTCCATCCATTTCCACATGGATACCTTACTCATTATTCATCAGCATGATTACTCATTCCATCTCCACTTCAACTCTATTACCTGTACTATAAAGTAGTGTACTTCCTGTCCTCTCTTCCTTATACTACTTCTACCTTGTGATCACCTCACAAGTCCTTGCATCTCCACTACTCCTTGTACCTATGTACCTGGAATCCATTGCTTGTGTCCTGGCACTTATCCAGAGGATCATTAGCATCTGATCTCAGCACACCCCTGGGAGTGTAGCTGGTATCACTAAGGAACAACACTTCATTTGTTACCTTCCACTCATCTTGAAGCTTACCTTTGGTTTGCTTCATTCTTTTCACCCACAGCAAGGTCTATGCCTGTCCCTACCCAGGCCTGGTGTAACAAAAGAAGTAGCATATTCTACTTGTGGCTAAAATTACTATAGTCTGCTCCCACCATTTCACCCAAATAACCCTTGCTGTTCGATTCCCTCTGGGGTGAGCCTCATGCCTCTACCTTAGATCCCCTTGAGTCCACTTTGGAACCTGAGAACCCCTCTCCTCTGGATTGCCCTTCCACACCAGAAGACATGCTTGCAGACATCCTTGTCCCCTTCCAAGAAGAAGTATGAGAAGACCATGACCTCACTCACAAACTCTCCTCTTCCTTGCAGATTTCCTGAGCCCAGACACCTCCATCTCCTACTCCTGTTCAACACTGATCTGCATTTACCCTTCCCTGACCCTCTCCATCCACCTCCATGTCTGGCTTCTCCACCTCCACCACTAAGCCAACCAAACTTCACCTTGGTACTCCCAAGCATTTTGATGGTAATAGATCCAAGGCTGAGAACTGGCTGGACACAGTCCAGTTCTACCTTTTTGTCAACAGCATGGTCTATGACTCTGACAAGAAGAAGATTGCATTCACCCTTTCATTTATAACCGAAGGGCCAGCACTGTTCTGGGCTGCAATATACCAGAAGAAATGTATCTCCGGAACAACTGTCACCATGGGAAAGTTTTCCCATTTCACTTCTGCATTCCTGAAGGTTTTCCAACAACAGGACATGGTTAATGCTGCCATTCATTGGTTGGCAAACACACAGATGAAGCAGGGAAAGAAAGGCAAATGGATGTCTTCCCTCACTGAATACACTGCTGAGTTTCAGAACTGAGTTGTCACAGCCAAGATCACTGACAATAATGTCCTCATTGGTTATTTTGAAACAGGACTTGTGTCCTACCTTTCCCACTGCATCCATAACCTGGATACGATCCCTTCTACCATTGCTGAGTGGTATACTAAAGCCACTTACTTCCAAGGAACTATGGAGCGCACCTGCTCTATAGAACAATGGTGAAAGAATCCTTGCACATTCACATGGACTCCCATGCTTCCCTCTACTATGTCTAAGCCAGAGAAAGATTCAAATGCCATGGACATTGATGCCGTAAAGAAGGGCTGCCTCACTGAAGCAGGAAAAGCCTTCTGCATCAAGAATTGACTTTGTTTCAGATGCTGGAAACCTGGACATATAAACATGGCCTGCCTGAATTTCCCCACTTCTTTTCCCTTCCCTGCCACCATCAAGGAAACCCCTTGCATCAAGATAATCTCTGCTGAAGAACCAATAACAAAGATTAAGGAGGTTAGCAATGATGAATCAGATAATGGGGTGGCAAGAGTAGTTGTAAAGAAAGAGCAGAAGAAGAAGATGGAAAGATGGGATTTTTAAAATGGAGTACCTCCCCTATGCAAGGTACTCCCTCATTCTCTTGCACACCTGTACTTGTATCTGCTTCAAAGAAGTCAATGAAGATTGTGATTCAAGTCTCCCCCTCTACTCATGCCAAGAAAGTCATAACCACTTGTGCTCTCATTGACAGCAGAGCACAGATCAATTGTATTGACTGGGACTTCATCAAGAAGAACCAGTTCCCCACCAAGAAACTCAATGAACCAATTGTCATTTGGAATGTTGACCACTCTGAAAACAAGAAGGGCAAGATCATCCAAACTTGCAACCTCCTTCTTTGCTTCGAACAATCTGTTCTCCCAGTTTCCTGCTATGTCATTGCATGTGGGAAGGAGAACATCATCCTTGGACATCCATGGCTCTGGACCACAAACCCCACCATTGACTGGATGGCAAACATGCTCACCATTCCAGACCCCCCCTCAGATAATGTTACCTATCACATCAACTCTGTCCACAAACCCTGATTTAATAAACTCCTTGAAGACATCATTATCTCTCATAATGAACTCTTAGTCTGCTATCTGAACTATGTTACCCCAGAGCAATCTATCAATGAATCACTCTATGACTGCCACTCTAGCAGGATCTTAGATTGCTGCTCCTCTTATTTCCCTGAGATCACCATTGCTCGGCTCACCACATTCACTGAGCTTGCCATTAAGGCCAAAAAGGCCAAATCCAAGATGACTCTTCCCCCAGAATACTCTTAGTTCTTGTTGATCTTTTCTAACACTCCAAAAACCCCTGACCATCTTCCATCCTCTCATCCATACAATCACAAGATCAATCTGAAGGACATGTTCATCCCAAAGATTGGTAAGGTCTACCCCTTATCCTCCCCTGAGTGACAGGCCACAGAAGCATTTATCGAAGAGAACCTTTGAGCTGGGAAGATCCATCCCTCCAAGTTCCTCCAAGCATCATTCTTCTTCTTCGTCAAGAAAAAGGATGGTAAACTCTGCCTCTGTCAAGATTATAGGTATCTTAACAAGCACACCATTTGTGATGCCTACCCCCTTTCTCTCATCTCGGACCTCATCGACAAGCTCTGCAATGCTCAGCTTTTCACTAAGTTTGACATCCATTGGGGCTACAATAACATCCATATTTATAACAGACATCAATGGAAAGCCACCTTTATTACACATAAGAGGCTCTTTGAACCCATGGTGATGTTCTTTGGTCTGAATAACTCATCTGCCACTTTCCAGCATTTTATGAACAATTCATTCTGGGATATGATTGCTGAAGGATGGCTTGTCATTTATATGGACAACCTCCTTATCTCCTCCCCTAATGCTGACACCCATCAGGAACATCTCCCATGTCCTTTAATGGATGATGGAACTTGATCTCCACCTCAAATTGGAGAAATGTACCTTCACCATTCCCCAAGTCAAATATCTTGGAATGATAGTTCATCCTGGTGAGCTTGCCATGGACCCTGTTAAACTCACTGGCATTTCCCAGTGGCCCACTCCCTCTAAAGTCAAGGACATTTGTTCTTTCCTTGGCTTCACTAACTTTTACAGATGATTCATCCCCAACTACTCCACTATTGTCCGTTCTCTCCTTGACCTCACCAAGAAATCTATGGCATGGTCTTGGTCCCCCGCTGCCCAGAAAGCCTTTGATTCCCTCAAGGCAATCTTCCTCTCTCAGCTGGTATTGCAAATGCTGGATCTTGCTCACCCCTTTGCCATTGCCACTGATGCTTCTGCCTATGCATCTGGTGGTATCCTTCTCCAAACTGATAAGAATAGGGATTGGCACCCTTGTTCTTACCTATTCCAGACCTTTTCCACTGCCAAGCGGAATTATGACATTTATGATTGTGAACTTCTTGTGGTCATCCATGCCCTCAAAGCCTGGAGGCAATACCTCCTTGGCCCCTCTACTTCTGTTCAGGTTTTCACTGACCATAAAAACCTGACTTACTTTAAATCCCCTCAAAAGCTTAACTGCTGCCAAGCTCACTGGCTTCTTGATATCACAGATTTTGACTTGCAACTTTCACATGTTGCCAGTACCTCCCTTGCTGGGCCAGATGCCCTCTCCTGTCATCCTGACCTTTGTCCTGACACTTTCCAGGATAACCAGGCAGCTACTCTCCTTCCACCTGAACTTTTTGTTAACCTCATCGATGCTAACCTCTCTGCCCACATTAAGGAGCATTAACAGGGTGATTCCCTTTGCCTCTCCATTCTGCAGCAACAGGATGCTTTTGCAGATAAGAAATTCCTGTGCTCCTGCACCTCTGATTGGAAGGAAATCAATGGTTTGCTTACTTACTGCAACCACATCTTCATCCCTTCCTCCATTAATCTCTGCCATACCATTCTTCAACATTGTTATGACCACCCCTCCACCAGCCACCCCGGTTATCTTAAAACCTGACAACTTGTCTCTGCCAAGTTTTAGTGACCTGGTCTTGCCTCCTTTGTCCACAACTACATTGCTGGTTGCCCCATCTGCCAACAAAATAAAGCAAACACTTACCCCTCTCATCCTGCTCTCTCTCCCATTTGCTCCACCACTACTTGTCCATTTCAACAGATCTCTTGTGATCTCATCACCAATCTCCCGCCATCCTCTGACTTCGATGCCTTGCTGGTTGTGGTCGACCACAGGCTTACAAAGGGGGTAATTCTTTGCCCTACCAAGAAATCCATCACCACTGAGGGTATCGTCACCCTCTTTTTCCACAAAGTCTACCTCCAATACAGTCTTTATGATAAGATTATCTCTGATCAAGGCCCTCAATTTGCCTCAGCCTTTACTAAGAAGCTTGGAAAACTCCTTGAGTACAATTTATCCCTCTCCACTGCATATCATCCTCAATTTGATGGTGAAACTGAATGAGTTAACCAGGAAATTGAGATGTATATCCACATTTACTGCAGCTCCAACCCTACTGGATGGGCTGACTCTATCACCCATGCTGAATTTGTTCACAACCATCACCTCCACTCCATCACTGGGCAATCTCTGTTCTATCTCATAATGGGATATGAACCCCATGCCCTCCCTTCTATAATTGATGAATCACTGATGCCTGCTGTTGCTGACTGCACTAAGGCACTCCTTGCTGCTCATAATGAAGCACATGCCACTCATGATCTAGCCCGCCAGACTATGGCATCATGTATCCACTCCACCTTTTCTCCATTCACCAAGGAAGATAAGATGTGGTTGGAAGCCTGCAATTTGAAATGGGCAATCGTTCATCTGAAGCTATCTCCTAAATGAGAAGGACCCTTTACCATCACAGAAGTCCTTTCCCTGATTACCTATTGCCTCTGTCTTCCATCCACATGGAAAATTCACCCTGTTTTCCATGCATCATTGTTATTGCCCTATCGTGAAAATGATGTTCACAGAAAGAACTTTTCCACTCCACCCCTGGACCTTATAGAAGGTGAGGAGGAATATAAATTAGAGCAGATATTAAAACATTATGGTCCCCCAGGTAACCATCAGTTCCTGATCCGCTGGAAGGGATACTTGGCAGAAGACAACTCCTGGAAACCAGAATGGAACTTGAAACATTCCCAGTCTGCTCTGAATGAGTATAAACTCCTCCACCCTCACCATTTTCTCCCATCTGCTCCTCTTTCTTCTCACCTTACCAAGAAGTCCAACTGCCACTTAAGATAACAATGACATTTACCATTGACCAAGGCTTTCACTCCTGCAACACCCCTCTTGACACCCCACCCCCATCCATGTCCCAACTTCCTACCATGAAAGTTCCTGATGAGCCTTCACTCATCTCTTCTCCATCCTCTCTTACTGACACTTTTTCTTCTCCTCTTTCTGTACTTGCTTCTGAACTCCCTTCTCAGGATTTTGTAGCCTTACCCCCTGCTATTACCATTGGCCCAGCCATTGTCACTTCTATCCCCATCCCTTCTCCTGCAATTGACACTCAATCCACTGGTATTCTTAGCATCAACCTTCCACTCTCTGCACATGCCCTTTGCCAGAGCACCCCATCTGCTGACTACTCACACCAGATCATGACCTATATCATGGACTCTCACCTTGCTGTCCCCATCGGCTCCCACCTCGACATGTTCTCACCACTATAGCTCATCTATTAAATTTACATGTAGCTTCTCCATCTCCCCCTCTTGGCTTCAGCCCTTGCTTGCATCCCTCATGCCCACGTCTCCCTTGCCCAAGCCCTCATCATATCTATTCACTGGGAACTTTTATCCAATATCGAGATCCTTGCCTATCAGATGCACATGTGCAAATTCCTTACCAATCTAGACCACTATATGTGAGAACTGGCCACTGCCAGGGGTTACACCCCTACCACCCCTTCTGCCTCTTCCTCTCCCCTTGATGATGACAAGCTTGCTGCACTTGAATGTGCCGAAGCCTGGTGGACTGGCCTTCATGGTAATGGCCATCTTTCTCCCTCTCATCCTCACTTTTGTGAAGTGTGCTTCCATTGCCACTGCCTGGGCCACATCCACATCAACTGCCCCTCCTATCAATGTCCCTACTGCCTCTGTTGGCACCCCAGACATACTCAAGCTTGCTGCCCAGCTCAGTGCCATGTTATTGACCTGCTTGTCTCCTCTTTCTCTTTCTCCTCATGTGGCTCCTTCTGCACATCCTTCTGCAGATTCTGCTGCTCC
>JBBPKN010001676.1:0-13391 GCA_038089275.1 Pulveroboletus cf. rosaemariae | reverse complement strand
CAAGGTCAGTGGTTGTCTTTGCCAAGAAATGAAGGAGCAGAACAAGCTCCTTTGTGATCTAGTCCTGATTAAATTGGCAGAGGGCCATTGGGCTGGGTACATTGTGGCAGGAGAACCAAGGGTCATTACTATCAACCTCAAGGCTGAGGCAGAGTGGGAGAACTGCAGAGTGGCAGTTAGAGAGGATCTGAAGGAGTAGATATTGTGCTGAGGGTTGCTCACTGGTCTTGTCTCCTGTATACAACACAATTGAACATATGCTGATTAAACTGCACATTATTCATGTGCTGCAGCAAAGAGAGGGAGATGAGCTACTCAGAAGAGGAATGGAGGCAATCAGAGGTGATTAGAGATAGATGCAGTTGAAACAGATAGGGATCAGTTACTGCACAAGGAGTATGGGTAGTTAAAGGGGGCAACTGGCATAGAGCAAGTCTGGTCATTGCATAAAGAGGTAGGCAGTTGACCAGGTGGGCTGGGCACTGTGGTGGAAGAGATTGGAGATGGAACAGAGGAGAGTTGGAAGAGTGGATGATGGGACTGTGTTAAAACTTTCATCCCAATAAAAGGAGACTGTTAAAACCTATATCAAGACAGGTATACTTTTAACCAGTTCCTTTCTGAATGAAATCCTTGATGCTGAAGAAAGGTCAGAACTCTGGAGGGCTCTGAAGGAATCTAGAAAGGGTTTTAATGGTTCAATGGAACTCAGCTTCACCTTATGTGGTGTGCCCTTGTACTTTCCAGTGTTCCAATTTACATAGATGTCAGAGATGGGTAAGAAAGCTGTCTTTATGCTCAACAGGAGGGACAGGCAGGACAAGGAGAGTCAAGCCTAGTCATGGGGGTGAGACCTTGTGACTTCTTCAAGGATATCGCTTGGCCTTGGAGGTACTCCAGAGTAACCTGGAGATTTAAAATGAGTCCAAGGGCTTGAGCAGAGTAAGGATGAAGACAAGGGGGTATTTGTCATTTTTGTTGATATTTGTACTGAGGTACAGAATACAAAACTACAGTACTTATACTTCAGAGAGGTAGAACTATCTAGGAGTGTAATGAAGTAAGACAAGTGCAAACTCAGAAGTGAAGCAGATGTCTAAATATCTAAGAAATAAATGGAGATGTCAGGGAAGACAATGTCCAATCATGTCAGACTGAAACTGAAGGGTGACAGGATGAAACAGGGGGAGGCAAGGAACAGGAATAGAACAGGAATAGTAACAATGATGGTAATAGTAACTGAGATCAGAAACAGTAACAGAGTTATACTGGATGGTCCAGAAATGATGAAGGAGAACTAGGGTAGTACTTAACTGGAGCAGAGCTAGACTAGAAACAGAATGGGCAGAGTGGGAGCAGAAGCCTGGGGAAGCATATAATGCTGAGGGATAGGAAGCATACATGCATAGCTGGGGGAGACTGGAATGGTGATGGGAGGCTGGAGTTGCCTGGAGAGAAGTCAGAGGGCTAGAGTGGCTTACTAGGTATGAAGATCAATTGTAAGCTGGGTTGGGATGGGGTTGAAGTTGGGTTGGAGGTCTGGGATATAACAGTAGTATTCCTCCAATCTAAAACCATATGGCTGGCTAACCTCCTCCTTGTACACTCCAGATGTTTGGCCTGCATTAGACCCACTTCATCAAAAGGATGAGGAGCTAGTTGTTCATCAGACCAGTATTGAAGCTTGCCAAATAAGGACATCAGGAATGGGATATGTCTTCAACATTTCTGCCCCTACCTGCTTTATCAGAATCTCACCCAACTCCAATTTAGCTCTGACCCCTAGCTGCATAATGAACTATCTTGCTGGCAATCAGCATGTTTCAGTTTCCTTTGAAGATAAAAAACCTTCCTTAACTCCATTTCTTCCCCACCCTAGATTCAATCTTCCTGACATTTGTTTTATAGTCTCTGTTTAACTATTGGGCTCTAGTCTAATTTCTGGTCTTCTCTCTGGTAGTTGTTTCAAAGCCCCATGACTCTCCACTTTTACCTTCTTTGTTCCTTTTCAGTTTCTTTGTTCCTATGTCAGTAGCAACCATGTTGACATCAGTCTCTAATCTCGTTCCCTCTAGGGAATTTGGTTATTTCTTCCATTCCTTTCTTGGTTGACCTTTTGTCCTCTTTATTGCCCCATAACCACCCAAGATACCACTTGCCTGGTCATGAAATTTCATTTTGACAGGTTATTACAATTTGTGAAAACCTTACTTTCTGGACTTACTCCACATTTGCTCTGAACTTGTTCACTCAAGGATTGAAGCCTTCACTTCAGTAGTCATTGATGCCTTTTTCATATCCTAATTCCAGCCCCCCTGGGTTATTTCTGAATTCTGACCTCTGTTATAAAGACAAACTAGAGTAATTTCTACACTACTCTAGTACCATAATATCCTCATCTTCTTCTCTTCCTGCTTCCTCCTGGACCCCTATCCTGAGTTCCACCACTTCTTCCACCACCACCTCCTCTTTGCTGTCCTCTGGCCCACTCTCTGTATCCTTTCTGCTCACTCTCCATGTGGAATTAAGGATGTTGACCAGCCACACTAGCAGCTGGTTCTCCCTCCTCATCTCCTGTATCATCTGGCCCCCCACCTCCTGTATGGTTGCTGTCAGCAGGCAACAGCCCTCTGCCACCTGCTTGGCACTACCCTCCATTTTTTCTGAGTAAGTCCTCTTTTTGGGCTGCTTCTTCTCCGCATCTCTCCAATGCCATTTCTGCACTGGCTTTTCCTCCCCTGGGCATTCACACCTCACCTTGGCCTCTTGACAGGCCAAGCATGACATGGACTTCCACATGCCCATCTTGCACTTCACTCCCCTATCCTTGCATCTCTGGCATGCTGGTGCCTCCTCTACCCTCTGCTTCCTCTTGTTATTGCTAGGCCCTGCTTGAGCCTGCACTTGTGCTGCCTGATAATCATCAGTTGTTCTATTCTCAGATGAACAACTGTGGTACTCACCTTTTCTTGGGCAGCTGCCTCTGCCACCTGCTAGGCCCTCTCAGCCTTCTTGGCCTGCCTTCAGGCAGCCTCCTCCACTGTCTTCCAGGCCTCTTCTGCCTTCCTCTGTTCCTCCTCCTTCCTCACCTTCATGCACCTCTTGTACTTGGCATATTTGGCATTGCTCAATGCCTCATTATCATTGGCACACTCTGTGATGCATTCTTTGGCCCAGGCCATGATGTTGTCAAATGCAGCCATGTTGTTGTAATGAAGGAAGGATGAGCTACTGTGAAGTCCCCATTTTATTCATGAGTGAGCCAAGAAACTCTGCTCTTCCACTCCATTGTCACTAAACAAGGTCACATGCTTATCACCTTCACAACCCTCCACTCTACCTTCAATGTTACTAAAGTGCATGATCATGTGCCCATCACCACACTATCTCAGATCACATGTCTGTACCCTCTGCACCCCAGGCCAACAGCCTTCAAGGATTCAGGCCTAAGGGGAGGATACTATCATATCCTGGACCTCCAACCCAATTCCAACCCTATCCCAACCCAGCTTATGATTGGTCTTCATACATAGTAAGCTACTCTAGCCCTCTGACTCCCCTCCAGGCAACTCTGGCCCTTCATCACCATTCCAGTCTCCCCCAGCTACACATGTATGCTTTCCACCCCTCAGTGTTATATACTCCCCCAGGCTTTTGCTCTTACTCTACTCCATTCCATTTTTAGTCTATCTCTGCTCCAGTTAAGTACTACCCTAGTTCCACTTCTTTGTCTCCAGATCATCCTGGTATAACTCCATTACTATTACTATTCCTGTTCCATTTCTGTTCCTTGCTTTCCCCTATTTCATCCTGTCACCCTTCAGTTTCAGTCTAACATGATTGGACATTGTCTTCCCTGACATCTCCATTTGTTTCTTAGATATTTAGACATCTGCTTCACTTCTAAGTTGCACCTGTCTCATTTTGTTACACTCTTAGATAGTTCTGCCTCTCTGAGATATAAGTACTATAGCTTTGTATCTTGTACCTCAGTACAAATATCAACAAAAACACCCCCTTATCTTTGTCCTCACTCTGCTCAAGCCCTTGGGCTTACTCTGATCCTCCAGGTTACTCCAGAGTATCTCCAAGGCCAAGTAATATCCTTAAAGAAGTTGCAAGGTCCCACCCCCATGACTAGGCTTGACTCTCCTCATCCTGCCTGTTTCTCCTGTTGAGCATAGAGACAGCCTTCTTACTCACCTCTGACATCTATGTAAATCAGGACACTGGAAAGTGCAAGGGTGCACCACATAAGGTGAAGCTGAGTCCCATTTGATTATTGAAACCCTTCCTAGATTCCTCTGGAGCCCTCCAGAGCCCTCCAGAGTTATGACCTTCCTTCAGCATCAAGGGTTTCATTCAGAAAGGAACTGGTTAAAAGTATACCCATACTGGTATAGATTTTAACAGTCTTCTTCTATTGAAATAAGTTTTAACATGCTGCCATCATATAATCCAATATATATTTATGCCACTGCTGATGTTGCATGCCACTACAAATGCTTATACTGCCACCATTGTCATATGCTCCAATAAACATTTATGTTGCCACCATTATGTATTCCAATGAACATTTACACTACAGCTGCCATTATATGCTCTAATAATCATTTATGCTGCTACTGCTGCACACCCCAATGAACACACATGCTACTCCTACTGGGGCATACCCTAATTACATACACTGTACATATATTGCTATTGCCACTGCCTTTATGGGTACTCTATGCACATTATCACCAATGCTGATATGCCTACTCTGCCCTTCAGCAGAAGGATGCATGTTTCATAGGGCTCTATAGATAGAAGTTGGGATAACCACCCCCATAAATGGTCTGCTCCTTGCACTTTCTCTCCCCTTTTCCATCACTGCACTATAGACAAAGCTCCTGATACTATTGTGATTACCATAAATTAGCATCCTGTTACTTATGCTTCTCTAGACAGAGTAATACAATACTGAAGAGACTTTACCAGGCACATATTTTGCTCCAAGGTACATAATACTTGCTTTAAATGCCTGGGTTGGCTTGAAAAATACCCAGACAAGTTCCTCTGCAATAAAATCCTTTTATGGAACAAATCAACATTCATCTACTGCATCTGTAATAAGCAGGGCAGACTCACTGTTATGCACTAGCCTAGCTATGCATCTACTAACCCTAACTTCACCTTGGTGTGATCTTGGATTTAAATTTGGATTTAGTTGAGTAGTAAGAATAAAGGACAAAAAGAGGCTTAGAGGAAGGAAAAACCCTAAGAAGCCAAATAAAAATCCAAGTGCCTTATATTGACTAAGATAATATAGGTTAACAGGTAATCAAGGCTGGAAAGCCTTGACCAAGGAACTACCTACTATTTATACTGTTTAGGATAACATACAGACCATTAGAGCTTATTAAAACTTTATACTGAGTATAAATATACTATTAAAACTTATACTGACTATGGATATACTGTTAAAACATATACCAATCACAGATTGCTAATAGACTTTCTATTATTATCTGCTTCATGAACAAAATCCTTAAAGCTAGAGAATGAAGGTTAGATTCTAGTACCTTGGTGATGCATAAACCTGAGAGAAGATTGTACTCCAGAAACTCTGGAGATGTCTGAAGGCTCCAGAAGGATTCAGGAAGAGTTTCATTGATTAAATGGGACTTGGCTTCACCTTATGTGGTATATCCTTGCACTTTCTAGTATCCTGATTTACAAAGATATTGGAGGTGGGAAAGAGAGTGGTTTTGATGCTCAACAAGAGGGACAGGCAAGATAAAGAGAGTCAAGTCTAGTCATGAGAGTGGGGCTTTATAATTCCTTCAAGAATATTGCTTAGCCTGGAGATACTCTGGAGTAACCTGGAGGGTTAGAGTAAGCCTAAGGGCTTGGGCAAAGCAAGGATGATGACAAGAGGGTGTTTTTGTTGATATTCATACTAAGATACAAGATACAGGACTACAGTACTTATACCTCAGAAAGGCAGAACTATCTAAGAGTGTAGCAAAGTGAGACAGATGCAAACTCAGAAGTGAAGCAGATATCTAAATATCTAAAAAATGAATGAAAGTGTCAGGGAAGACAATGTCCAATTATATCAGACTGAAACTGAAAGATAGCAGGAAGAAGCAAGGGGAAACAAGGAACAGGAATAGGAATGGTAATAGTAATAGTAATAGTAACTGAAAGTGGGACTAGGAATGGAGTTATATCAGAGTAGTCCAGAGAAGGTAAAGTGAAACTAAGGTAGTACTTAACTGGAACAGAGATAGGACTAGAAATAGAATAGAGCAGAGTGAAAGTGGAGGCTGGGGGAGCATGTACCAATGGAAAGGTGGAAAGCATATATATGTAGCTGGGGTAGGATGGAATAGTGACAAAAGACCAGAGTTGTCTGAAGGAGAGTCAAAGGGCTAGATTGGCTTACTAGATGCAAGAACCAGTTATAAGCCAGGTTAGAATTGGGTCAGAATTGGGTCAGAGGTATGGAATATAACAGAACTAAGGGTTATAAATACTAAATGGGGAATAGAGCATGGGATATAACTGTTATAACTATAACATATTCTGAGGGTACTTTAGATAACTCTGGAGGAGTTGGTCAAATGGAGCCTGGCTTTACCTTATGTGGTATGCCCTTGCACTAGTTCTAGGTACCCTAATTTGTGAAGGGGTCAAAGAAGAAGTCAGAGGGTTAGAATAAAGTTGTAAGACTTAAATCAGAGGGGTACAATGTTAAGTTGGTTGTTAATATTTGAATTAAGGTATTACAAGCAGAAGTAGCTCAACTTATATACTATAAAGGGGGCAGTTTATCTAAAAAGAAACAGAGGTAAGACAAGAGTTATTTCAGAAGTAAATGACAAGTAACATGAGAAATAAATGGAGATATCAAGTAGAAATGGGGATATCAAGTAAAAATAGAGATGTCATGTGTTAAGTAAGAATGAAGCTAAGATATGAATTGAAAATAAAGTGGGGTGGTAATGAAGTGATATGGAATGAACAGAGTAAATCATAAGTAGTACTAAGTCAAAACAGAAGCAAAGAATAAGAGAACTCTAAATAAAACATAGCTTGTAAGAGTACAAGTATCTAGAGTTGTTCTAGAAGGACAGAGTTGATACAGAATATGACAGTATATGTTAGGGACTCAAACCCAAAAGAGAACAGCAGCTTTGAGGAGTGCCCATATAGAAGAAGAGCAACCATGGAACAAGTGCTCTAAACTGGAGAATCCAGTTTAGGCCCTTGCCCTTATATACTATTAGCTAACCATGCCATGAGGCATACATGAACTAGCTAAATAAAGACATAGAACATATGAAAGGGGCTAAAGCGGATCTAAATAGAGAAAGGAAGCTAATATAGAGTAAAGATAAAAGTAACTCCTATTTAAATAGTGTCAGTTTGTAACAGTATATTCCTTTTAAGGCCTGAACCCCTGAAGGCCATGAGTATATGATTTCAGTTAGTATAAAGTCAAAGTGGGGATAATACCTTTGTATGTGGAATCAGGGTAAAAAGCAGAGTTTTGTTGCACTCTAAAATAAAACAGTTGCCTCACTGATAACTCTTTATTCCAACATTATGTTCTTTTGTGTTCACCTACCATGACATCAAAACCTGGTTTAATAAACATCTTGTGGAGCACCCCAATAATGATAAGGCACTTGGTAATATAAAGTATGTCAAATAAAAAAGGTATGTGAAGGCAAAGAAGAAGAAGAAAGCCAGGAGAAAGGTAAAGGAGGCATGGAAAGCAGCAGAGGAGGCTATGAGGAAGCAGGCTGAGAAGAAGATGAGAAAGAAAAGAAAGACAGGAAGCTGCCCAGAAAAGGATAAGTAACTGCATTATAGGTTAAATTGGGCTAATTGAGGCATACACAGAGCAAGTACATCTAGCTCAAGCAGAATTAAGCAACAACAAGAGAAAGAGGAGGGTAAAAGAGAATTCTATGTGCCAGAAATACAAGAACTAAGGACTCAATTGTGAAATGGGCCCTGGTAAGTCAACTTTATGCCTTAATTTCCAAGATACAAAGGCACAGTATAAGTAGCTAGGACAGGAGAAGTCAGAGCAGAAGCAGAAGGATGAGAAGGCAGAGCTGCTTAGGAAGTAGGCATGCTTGGAGGATATGAAGAAAACTGCCAGACAGGTAACAGAAGACTGCCACCTGCTAGCCACAGCAATTTAGAAGATGGATGGGCAAATGGTAAAGGAGATGAGACAGCAAAACTGGCTGCTAGCATAGCTGGTTAAGAAGCTAGACAAGACATGGGTAATTAAAAAGATATTATATTTCTTTTTTTTTTCTCTTGCCTATCTTAGCTTCTGTTATAAATGAACAGTTTGCTAGCAGAAAAGTCACATGACAAGCATGTGACTGTAAGACTTTCATGCTAAAACAAGGATAAACCCTAGAATATGGTTACGTTGTTATTCAGAGTATTCCCTGGGATTTGAGCACAGCTTATAGTTGGATCTAGCATCTCAGATGACAAATATATCTTTCAATCTAATCTCCAATGAATCTGAATCTAGATGAGGGTCAGATCTGATCATGGCAGATCTCTAGATGGGATCTTTTCAGACTCATGGCTAAGGACATAATTTAATCTCCACTTACCCTAAATCCTGACTTTCATTTCACATAGCCTCTTTCTTGATATACTTCTTTACTGCATGATCCATTTGGTCATATCCTTTACCCTCACCCTATGCCCTATTTCCATATTTAGTATTTGTGCTGGAGCCACTGGTGGTCTGTGCACATCTGGGATTAGTATAAGTAGTCAAGTAGTTCCTGTGTTAAGGCTCCCCAGTCTTAATCACTTTATTAGCTTGTATATCATCTCTTAGGTGTTACCTTGCAATATAGGCTATTTTTTGGTCCTAACTAGTGCTATGGCTCCTCAGGCCTTGCTACCCTGAGCCCATACCACTCTCTCTCTATTTAATCTGAATCCAATACTGAAACTGATGCACCCTCTCAAGGCAGATCATTTAGAGTTAGAATAAGTTATTTAGAAACCAACACTGTAACAGCTTCTACTCTTCTTACACTCTAAACCCAGTCTGGGATACTTTCTTGTTGTATTCTTTGCCTGGGTACCAATTTTATCCCATTGACTTAATACTTTTATCATTTTCCATTCACTTCCACATGAATATATTACTCATACCACAGTTAGCATGATTAGATATTCAGTTTGTGCATGGACCAACTTTTGTAGTATAAAGTAGCATACTTTTCTCTTAGTTTATTATGCTACTTCTACCTTGCAATATCTTGCATACTCCTTGTTCTCTATATCCAGTACTTAGGAATCCCACTTGTTTCTGTCCTGGCAGTCTCCAGCTTATGTCAAGTCATCCTAGCATCTGACTCAGATTTTCCAAGGAAGCCTTAGACACTACTCCATGTTTGTATTATTCTTGCTGTCTCAAAGCTTATGTTCCATTCAGAGAGCTTTACCTTTGCCCTTTACCAGCAAAATCTATGCTAGTCTCTACCTGGGCCAAGTATAATAAGAGGTAGTGTCATATTCTGTACCTTTAACCCCATTCTGATCTAATCCTAACCTGGGTTATGACTGGTCTCCATACTCAGTAAGCCAATCTAGCCCTCTTACTTCTCTCCAGGCAACTTTAGCCCTTTATTACCATTCTATTTCACTCCAGCTATGCATGTATGCTTTTTGTCCCTTCATTAGTATATACTTCCCTGGCCCTCTGCTCCTGCTCCACCTCATTCTGTTTCTAGTCCCATCTCTGTTCCAGTTATGTACTACCTTAGTGAAGTACAAGCAGATATGCTAAAACTACTGCTAACTCTAATCTAAGAACTCCTTGATGAGTACCTTTTTCTACTAAAGGGCTTTTGTACTAGTGGCCCTGAACTAGGCAAGAGAATGTGAGAGTAAGTCAAGCTAACTCTAGGGCTAGTGGATCACTTGTGAAAGCTATAGAGGTAAAAATATGAATGATCTGTAAAAGGAGTATTTCCTCAGATGCAACACTAAACCAGAGCTCAAGTAAGCAAGACTGGGAATCCAGTCCTGCCTACCTCACCCCTTATATATTGCAAGGGACTACTGATGACTAAGCTATGAACTACCTAATCTAGTAACCCTAAGCCCTGGACATAAATAGAAAAAGGATTGAGAGCATGGATTAGAAATAAAGAGTATGGCAGAAGGCCATGCAGATGTGGGAAAATAAAAGAAAAGCTATGGAATGGAAATGCAGGGTCAGAGGTGCTTGCATCATAAGGCCAGGGATCTCTGCCACAGATGAGATTCAATCTGTAGATCTACCACAGATATATCTAAGATTAGATCTAGATCCAGATAAGATCTAGATAAGATTCATGAAGATAAGACTGGTGGGCAGTTCCAGGGAAGATCCCAGAAAGATCCATGTCAGGTAACTTATGGTCACATGACCACTGCTGAAGGAAAGGAATAATAAATACTCTTAAAGAAAACCAACCATAGACTAGGGTTAAGTCAAATTTGGGGTTTCTTGTGTATGATCACATGATGTCACATGACTGGTTCTAGTGCAGGAGTGTCACTTCATAACACTCAGTTCCATTTTGTTATCTCCAGACTATTCCAGTATAACTCAGTTACCACTCCTGTTTTTAATTACTATTGCTATTATTATTACTAGTTCTATTTTGTTTCTGTTCCTGTTTTTCCTTGTTTTATCCTGTCACCCTTCAGTTTTAGTCTGACATGATTAAACATTGTTTTCCCTGACATCTCCATTTGTTTCTTAGATATGTAGACATCTGCTTTGCTTCTGAGTTTGCACCTGTCTTACTTCACTATACTTCTAGATAGTTCTGCCTCTCTGAAATATAAGTACTGTAGTTCTGTATCTTGTACCTTAGTACAAATATCAACATAAACACTCCCTTATCATCATTTTTCCTCTGATTAAGCCCTTAGGTGTTATAATGCACTTTTTCAATTTTATTCTTTTTGAACTTATCTTCTTACTACTGTAGCTCTTCACATTGTCACATCACATGACCTCTTCACCTTTTCACATCTCACACCTTCACATCTTCACATGGCACAAGTCTAGAGCAATCTAGACTATGATGTTATGTCTCATGTTTGCATCATGTATTTCTAGATCCCTGCTCTATTTATGCTATTGGTTAGATTACTGTACAGTACTTTAGGGCCAGCACCATTTACATGGTCTATGCACATTCTGTAACAATATATAAGGAGGTCAGCTCAAGCTTGGGTTTTCCCAGTCTTGTGCACTTGAATCTTCCTTGTTCTTGTAACTCTTGGCTTTTATTATTTCTCTACTCTTTGCCTAGTTTGAAGCCACTAGTATAAAAGCTTCATCTCAGGACTTCAGAAATCAGCACACACCAAAAAATAGGTGTTTTAGGTCAACATGTCAAGTTGTTGCATTTCATTAGGCTCACTTTGACCCTCTGGATTACTCCAGAGTATCTCTAGGACCAATCAGTATCCTTGAAGAAATTGTAAGGTCCCACCTCCATGACTAGGCTTGACTCTCCTTGTCTTGCCTGTTCTTCTTGTTAAGCACTAAGATAACCTTCTTCCCCATCTCCAACATCTATGTAAATCAGGATATCAGAAAATGCAAGGGCATATCACATAAGATGAAGCCAAGTCCCATTTGATCAATAAAACCCTTCCTGAATCCCTCTGGATTCCTCCAAATGTCTCCAGAGTCTCTGGAGTTATGACTTTTCCTTAGGTTTGTACATCAATAAGGTGCTGGAATCTGACCTTTGTCCTCTAGCAATAAGGATTTTGCTTAGGAAGAAACTTAGTATATGTTTTAACAGTATACTTGCACTTGATATACATTTTAACAGTGTACTTGAACTTGAGAGATACATTTTTAACAGTATATTTATACTCTTACTTGCACTTCTCCAAGCCTTTACCTTAGGATCAGCCTAGACTATCTCTCAATATTCAACTCCAAACCATCTGCATACATGGGACACTTATGAATAATTCCTTTAAGATCTCCAAAACTTTGACCCATCCCTCACACTATCTGTCAGGCTATAACTGTCATATCCTATACCTCTGTTCCAATTCTGACCCCATCCTAACCCAGCTTACAATACCCAGTAAGCTACTTTAAGCTCTCTGACTTCCCTCCAGGCAACTCTGGCCCTTCATTACTATTCCAGTCTGCTCCAGCTATGCATATATGCTTCCTGCCCCTTAGCAGTATATGCTCCCCTAGCCCTCTGCTCCTGCTCTACCCTATTCCATTTTCAGTTTTACCTCTATTCCAGTTAAGTACTATCTTAGTTCCACTTTGTCACCTCCAAACCATTCCAGTATAACTCCATCACTGCTCCTGCTTTTAGTTACTGTTACCATTATTGTTACTATTTCTGTTCTGTTTCTGTTCCTTGCTTCCCCTCATTTCATCCTGTTACCCTTTAGTTTCAGTCTGATATAATTGGATATTGTCTTTTCTGACATCTCCATTTGTTTCTTAGATATGTAGACATCTGCTTTGCTTCTGAGTTTGCACCTGTCTCCCTTCACTACACTTCTAAGTAGTTCTGCCTCTCTGAGATATAAGTACTGTAGTCTTGTATCTTATACCTCAGTACAAATATTAACATAAATATCCCCTTGTCATCATTCTCACTCTAATCAAGCCCTTAGGCTTATGTTGACCCTCTGGGCTACTCTGGAGAACCTCTGGGGGCCAAGTGATATCCTTGAAGGAATTGTAAGGTCCCATTCCCATGACTAGACTTGACTCTCCTCATTCTGCCTGTCCCTTTTGTTGAGCACCAAGATAGTTCTCCTTTCCACCTTCAATATCTGTTACGTTCTTGCTTCCATAACCAGACTGTGGCTGGGTCCTGGTGTTTGGGCCTGAAAGCTGGCAGACAACGATTCGTAGAGTTCTGATCCTAACCCTAACTGAGGGCTGGCTTGCTGCTATGGCAGAGACAAGGATGAATGATGGACAGCAGATAAATGAGGGACAAGCCAGGAGATCCAGAGTTAACCACTTGATTAGATGCTAGGTAACTGCATGCTAAGATACAAGTGCTCAAGACTGAGGTCTTGAGTCTATGGACGGTACTCTATATATACTATTCCCAGATGCGCACGGACCAAGTCCAGGGCAAAGGGAACTACTTAAATAGGTAACTGGGCATAGGGCGTACTTACTAAGAGTATGACCAAACAGGCCATGTGGATAAGGTGTGTAGGAGAGGCTGTGTGGAATGGAAGGGAAGGGATGTCTAAATATAAATAGAAGTCAGGGTCAACGGAGATTAAACCATACCCCCAGCCATGAGGCCGAGGAGATCCCATCTAGAGATCTGCCACGATCAGATCTGACC